>BQNB010011834.1:0-79907 GCA_026074375.1 Tanacetum coccineum | reverse complement strand
TTAAAAGCTAGAAAACACATTATAATGCAACTAAGATTATAGAGATGCATCTAATTTAAGTCGATGCATCTCGGATATGCGGTTATAGTTACTTCTTATCCTTCTTATTTTGATATTGCTTATCTCAAGTTGGGGGGGATGTTTATAATTTTTACGTGCTATAGAATTTCTATCATGTACATATTTTATTATGTCAATATATATATATATATAGGGGACCGTTCTTTGCAGAACCAGTTTTTTGTACAGAACCTACAGAACCACTTTTGGACCAATAGGAATTTAATATTAATAAATAATTTTATTTAAATAGAAAGGGTATAATAGTAAAATGCATTTTCACCTTCTTTTTAAATTTTCTTAATTAAAAACGTTTTTTAAAACCCTTTAATTTTCAGAATTTAAATATTTTTTTTAATTATATATTTTTTTTCAGCATACATATTTTCAGAAAAAACTAGTGCATGTATGTTTTTCAATATTGTTAATTTCATATGTTTTTAGCGCATATTTTTTTTGCTTATAATGGTAATTGCACATATGTTTCTAGTGTATATTCTTTAATTTTCAAACTTTATAACCAAAAACATAAACACATACATGTAACCTCTAAATAAACAAATCAAGAACATAAATATCATTATTTTTGTTTGATATTAAATAAAATACAATTCAAAATAAAAGTATTATCAAAATTATTACAACATATATGCACGTCTTCTAAAAACATATATGCACGCCTTTCGAGAACATATGTGCACGTTGCGCTTTCTCGTCAAAATCATAAGACCATATGTGCACGGCCTCGAATAACATATATGCACGACTTCTAAAAACACAAGTCGTCGATCATCTCGATCACACACTCTTTTTTTCATGATTGAGCCATCCTCCTGAAACAAATATATTTAAAAATGTATAAAATCCTCAAAATGAATTTAAAAAAAACCTGGGTTCGATGAATTAATTAAAAGGATACCATGATTCGATGTATACAATTGACTTTAATTACCTCATGTGATTTATGTAAATCAACAATCGAAGATTTTGACTCTCAATATATGCCATACATATCATCATTTAATATTATCATCTCCTTATTTCGTAATCATCTGCCGTTTGTGTTTTAGATATTCCCTTTTTATAAATTTCACATTTATTCACTCATTCTTATAAAACCAACATCCAATAATCTGTAAGCATGTACTTCTATCTAGCAATACAAACAAATTTCAAATTTAATTTGTTATCCATTGACGTGGAAAACAAATACTCGTATAAAAGTAAAAATCGAATATTAAAACTTACATGAGTGCTTCCTCTATATTTTTTTCTTCATTAAATCTGTTGGAAAATTAATAAGAAAAGGATCCATCGATGGTTTAGTTTTTTTGTAAAAATGGGATACTCAACTGCCATCAGAATGAGATTTGGGAGAGATGGAATTAATTTATTTGACCTAATCATATCCTATTTAGATGGGCAGTTATGAATAATGTATAAAAGGAAATTCCTTTATTGCCCTTTTAACTATTTGAAAATAAATATTAGACTTTTATTTATTTACAACATTGCCACAAGTCATATTATCCATTGATTAAATTATCTAACGGTTTATAATGGGTTCTGTAGGTTCTGTACAAAAAAGTGGTTCTGCAAAGAAAATCCCACTATATATATATATATATATATATATATATATATATATATATATATATATATATATGTATATGTAAATATATATATATATATATATATATATATATATATATATATATATATATATATATATATATATATATATATATATATATATATACATATACATATACATATACATATATACATATATACATATACATATACATATATACATATATATATATATATATATATATATATACATATACATATATATATATATACATATACATATATATATAGGAAAGTTAAAATAAAAAAACAAATATCCGTGAGAAGGATAAACAGAAATTTTTTTTCAAAAAAGTTCTCAAAAAATTCTGAAAAAATTTCACATGATCATGTGTGTTGGTGCATGAAAAAGTTGTGAAGGAAGTTTTTTTAATTTTGAGTTTTCATACGTTTTTTTAATTCACAAAAAAAGAAAATTTGATGCACAAAAAATTTTTGATACACAAAATTTTTAACTTGTTATAGTTTGATGCGCAATAAAATTTAGATGAAAAAAGTCAAAAGAAGTTGGGTACAAAAACGAATTTTTGATGCACAAAAAAGCGATTTAATGCACAAACGTTTTTTTCATAAAAAAATTTCGGCAAAACTATCCACTTTTAAAAAAACTTCCTTTCATGCACCAACATACACGATCTTGTGGAATTTTTTAGAATTTTTTAAGAACATTAAAAAAAATTCTTTTTTTATCATTCTCACAGATATTTGTTTTTAATTGGTTGTCCCGGATCTCCAAACCTTCCCCAAGGACAAATGAATTCGGGGATTGGGTCAAGCTTAGTGACCCTAAACAAGCGCTTCGTGGGAGGCACCCCATGCTTATCCTTCTATTTTCTTTCTTATTTCTATTGTGATGTGAGGAGGCTTGTACTCTTCCAATTTCTTGTTGTTTGTGCTTGTGATTTTTTGTAGGATTGACCCAAAATTTTCTGAAGACTCTCGTGTTCGGTGTTTTGTCCCGGTCCACTCGAGCTTCCTAGCCTTTGCTTGCCATTAGTTTGGGGAAATCCGATATCCTAGAATCTTATCGACTAACGTTTATCTTTAAGCATACTTAATAAACGGCTTAGGATTTACGTAGAGACCCTTCTTAAAACATTGAGGACAATGTTTAATTCTAGTATGGGGGGATCTATCGATTTGATTATGCCTGCAGCCGTTGTTCTCACGTACCCCGTTTTCCCACAAAAATTTAAAAAATTTCAAAAATAAAATAAGTGTTTTGTCACAATTTTGACTTTCCTGCTGGGTAGAATAAGAATAAATTTTGACTCGATCGAGCGTGTTGAGCTCTAGCTTGTTCCTTAACTTTTAGGCTAAGCGTTCGCGGAAATTCGCGAAGAATGAAAAATGATAGAGTTAAGTATGAGTGGGATGCTAAACAAGGATTATTTGGAAATCTTAAGAGCTCATGTATGTAATTTGTGGCTTTTTCTCCCATAAGCTCCTAACCGGATTAATAATACGTGCTGTTTTTGGAGATTAAACTTAAATCAACAATTTTTATGTAGAGTATAGCAAAAAATTTAGTCTTAGTTCAAACTTATACTTGAATTTTTCAAAAAGAAGTCTTCTCTATATAAAGTAATATAAAAAAATAATAATAAATAAATATATGATGATAAAATGATAAAAAATATAATAATAAATATAAACTGTGGGCTGATAAAAGTTTACTACCTCTTGTCGGCTCACAACCGATGTTGCAGCCTTCTAAAAGGTCGAGGGTTACAATTGCATAAATGGTATGTTTAATATTAAGTTTGAATTAATAAATAGATTTCTTTTTGTTAAATTTAAATATGCTTTTAAACTTTGACTATTCTATTTTAAGTCTTTAAGCTATGTATATACGGGAAACCTGAGTGTTTTTGAAACTTAAGGTCCGTGAGTCCCGATACTAGTCTCTGTGGGGTGTCAAAAGCCTGGTCACTTAGTCGCAAGGTTGGGATGTGCCAAGACGAAAGTCGCTATATAGGATGATCTCGCCTTCAAACTCATTATTCTCAGGAGGAACGTGAAGCATAGTATTTTGCAAAACGTTGATCCATGGTTGAAATTCAAAATAGCACATTCATCTAAGATATAATAATTGTCGGGAGTGAAGGTTCACAAATTGGAAGTATGAGTAGTGTTAGCATCTTAACTGATATTTAGTGGTGATTTCATTTTAAAGCTTAGTTTGGAGCAAGTAAAAAGTCGAGGACGGTGAATTTATCCTTTTTGGGGCATTCTCAGATCGAAATGTATCTTATTCTATGATCCCTAACGGTTATGGAAATAACAAAAGTCGGAATATTCTAGGTAATTATTATAAAAAAAATCATAAAAATGGAAAAAGTTTTGAAAAATGGGAAAATGGGGTGTTTTAAAGCTTGTGATTTCTTAACTCTCCCCACAAAAGTCTTTGCTACTTTTTCAAAGATTTAGTTTGGGGAAGTTTTGAGGTATTTGGTTTTAGAGCATATAATATTGCGTGAGGACACGGCAATCACTTAGTTTGGGGAATTTTGATATGTGAGAAATCACATATCCTTATTATATCCAAAATGGCCCTTAAATGATCAAAATGTGCAAAAATATGCTTGTATTTGTGTATTTTGTTGTTTGTGAATGTGTAGGTACGGATAGTGCAAAAATCACAAGAAAACGGTCAAAACCGGACAAACACGGACACGGGAACGGATAGAGTGCACAAGAGCCGGAAGTTTCTAGCAAAGGTCATCAAAAGTCAACCCTTGGTCAACCCACAAAAAGACAAAACCTTCAAAATCCCAAAAGAGCCCTTAATGTTAAAATAATTTCACCATAAGTCTCTAAACCCTAACACCGTTATCTCCTTTTTATAAAAGAGATAACGGTCGTTATCTCTTATAATTATAAAACCATTTAACCAAATTGGCCCAATACCTTTTATCGACCCGGGCCCAAGTCAACAACCCAAACCCCTAGGTCAAACAAAGTTATAAAAAGGAAAGAAAAGGCGTGGGAAAACCCGTTTTTACTGTTCATCGTTGTTCTCATTTTACCCTGCTTCAAAAACAAAGGGTAAATCCCAATTGACTACATGGAATAAAGATTCGAGTAATAAGCCACAGCTCAGCAAAGAAACGTCACCTCGAGAGCTTCTATTGGTCCATTTACACAAAGGGAATGACACGGTAGATTCAAACAAACACACCAAATGATGGGAAATTTACACTAAATCCTTTGTAAAAGAAGCACAAAGCCTCTGACACACGGAATGACACGCTGGCAATCCATGTGCTCACACTTTGATCCAACGGATGAGAAAGAGCATCAAATGATTGCAAGAATTGAAAGGCCAAGATTTAGAGATCAAGGAAGAGCGTGTTCAAACCTAGAAACTTCCTCATCTCCTATAAATAGAGTTCATCTCCTCACACATCGTTTCTCTTCTTTTTTTCAACTTTTAGTAGTAGCTTAATATAGTTTTTTTAGCTTATGTTATTTTCAATTAAATGTAATGTTAATTCTGTCTTTGTAATCTCTATTTCAAGTATTGTAATCAGCTATTAAATCAATGAAATCTTAGTTTACTTTATAAAATCTGTTTTTGCTTATTATGTTCTTAAAATTCCAAAAGCTCTTTTCTATTGTTTCATAAGCTCAAATCTACTCATAAGCTAGTTACTAACTCAGTTAAGCTCATAAAAGCTTAACTGAGCTTTATTCAAAACAAATTCACCCCCTAAATTTACCTAAGCTTTGGATAAGGATGATAAGCCAATTCGGGAAGGGCTTATTGTACCCCACCAGCTTGTTCTAAACAAGATGGAGCTTGTTGATTTAAGCTCATAAGAGCAGACACCTCTGTTTAGCTGGGGTGTGAGGTACACTTCTCTCTAAATTTTTAGTTCTACCTTATTTTGCATATCTTAGCTTATTCTTTCATATTAGCTTAAAAGTTGCTTATTACTTGCTTATTTCTGTTTAAATTTGCTTAGTAGCGCTTATTATACTTGTTTCATGCTTATTTAGTTAATTAGATAGTATAGATCTTAGTTTCTTAAAATCTGTCATAAAATCAGTGAAAAACCAAAAATATTAGCATAGTTGAGTAGCTTATTGTAACATTTCGTATTTTCAGGTCATTTTATGACGTCATTTATTTCGTCATTTTTTTCACCATTTATTTTATTTTAGTTTCGTACGCATTTACTTTTAATTCTTATTATATAATTAAGTCGCGTAAGATAAAAAAAAATTATTTAACGAATAAAACAAGAGAAATATGATTTTTATACACTATTTTCTGACGTGAATAGTGTTGGTTCAGTTTTTATAAAAAAAATTGCGAAACATTTTAGAATCATTCATATAATATTTATATGAATTTTAAATTTATAAATATTATTTTACAAGACGATTGACCTACTTATACGAAAACATTATTTTATTTTTCGAAAGTAATTATTATCTTTTGTATTTTATTTTTATCGGTTACGTAAAGTGTTTACGTTTCGCGATAAAATACATTTAGGCGTTCACGAAACCACCAATACTCATCTACACTTCAACAAAATATCCAAAATTTTATAAACTTTACTCACTCACCTTACCGCCCATACTAAAAGATGCAAGTATTAGACTTCAAATTTTATTACTAGCAACATATTTATTCTTTCAAAATTAAACTATACTTCCTAATCAACATGTGTTTCTAGAATCCTACTCATGATATTTCAAGGGGACAATTGGTTGTCCTTCCTCCCCATTTCACGCAGCCACAAAACAAGGAGAACCCAAATCTCCTTAGACTTCTTACAATATTATGTACAAGCTACTTTGACTACTTTTCCTAATAGTAATCAAGACTTTCTTTTAGTATAAGTATTACACACTCTCATTCACTAGTAAAAAAAATATTCAACATATATCTTTGTTTCCTCCTCCAACTCACGGCAGCCCCTAAACCATAAGAAACAATTCACAACTTTTATTCTAGCAACCATACAAGTGTCCATGAAATCAAAAGGGTTGTGGGTTTCGGTGGTGGGTTCGAGTCGAGCATAAGACACACGAAGGTGTATTTATTTTGTGGACTTGGGTTGATTTAGGTTTGATTTGAGTTTTGGTTTGGTTCGGTTTGGTCGAGGTGAGCCGCGGCTAAGACTCGAGAGGGACGAGACGAACTCTTTTATTTTCCGACTTTGCTCCGTATAGCTTTGTGAGCCTTCCTTCTATTATTATTTCGATTGTTTCGTTCATTGATTCGATATTTTTTTTATATGTGATGAAATCGATTGGAACTTGCGGCGTTAGCATCTTCTTTTTCTCTCATCACTAAAACCTATTATCACGCGGCGCTTTCATATCCAAACCTGAATCTTACTTAGTCTCTACTGATCAAAAAGATATCTCCCTTTGTTTACAGTCTTATGAGAACATTATAAGCTGAACAAACTCATTCACTCTAAGCTCCCATCTAACACCAAAACGCCTCAAGTTCTAACCATACACACCAATGACGATCTATATGCATAGAGGACGCTCTATCCACTTATTTAAGCATCAAATGTCCATTGATTTATAGCTAATTCTTGCATGTTGTATCTTCTCTTAAGTAATTATATGGTTGCTTAAGTGAGGAGGGGTTGGGAGCTGACGTAAAGGAAGTCCAGATAGAAAGTGCTAGGGTTAGAGGGTGGAGAATATGTATATGTAGGGTGTGCTCTTTGTGTAAATGATTTTTACTGATTTACGTGTGTAGAGTAATTGAAGGGTGGAGTTTCATGTTGAGCGCGCGTCTCTGCTATTATGAGTAGAAAATCCTGAGTGAGAATTGTCTATTCTTTAACTGATTCTCATATTTTTTATGATTGTATCTATGATAAAGAACTGTAGCGGGTGGGGTGATTGAGTGTGGGTGGGGTGAGGTGGGAAGAGGGTAGGTTGGGGGAAAGGGGTGGGGATGTGTGGAGGTTTTTGGATTTTATGTTTGAATTTTTTAATATGTTATGTTTGGATAGATGTAAAGTTAGATAGGTTTGTGGTATTTTTGTTTTTTATTTAGTTTTATATTTGTGGTATTGGTTTTTGTGATTTGTTTGGTAGATTTAAAATGTTTTATTTTTAGTAGATTAATTTTATAATTGATTTTTGGTGATGAATTAATAAGAAAAAAGAATTAAATAAAATGTCCCCCGTTACAATCAATTCCCACATCACACTCAATTCTTAACCATTGTGCTTCAATAGCTCCTCTGCTATTGCTTGCACAATCTATTCTTTTATACACTTTTCTAGCCTATAAGCCCATAAGCTGTTTTAGCTTTTTCCCAGCTTATTCAATTAAGCTGGCAATCCCATTTTAATTTTCCTAGAATCAGTACTACTTTAGCTACTTTTTGTAATTTGTTCATAATTTTCCCTTTTCGTTTACTATTTTGAATTAATTTTTCTTTTTAAAATCGTTTTTAATTCATAAAAATTATAAAAAAAATCAAAAAAAATATAATTGTTTTTTAGAAAAATTTCTTTTATCATATTGCACCTAGAAAAAATAGATTTGTTCTCATAGGGTTGTTTTTACAAAATTTCATTTTTTAAAGAACGGGATTCGTTCCCGTTCACGTTTTTTGTGTTTTAAAGCTCAAATCAACTCCGTTTTCGTTCTAGTTTTCTTTAATCTTACTTTTTAGTTAATTAGAGTCTATTAAAAGTGAAAAAAAATCGTTTTAGGTCAGTTTTTGAATATTTAGGGTTTTTAGTCAACATTTTTTAGATTTCAGTTATCGTTTTTAGCTTAATTTTGTATGCCTTTTTCATTTTTAGAGTAGATTGCATTAAAATTCTCTTATGATTTAAAATCCAATTCCATCTCCTGCCATCAACATCAAATGTCAATCACCAACTCCCGACTTTCCAATTTCACCTCTTCGTTGGGGATAAACGTACCCGGGAATAGTCTATACTACTTCCGGTTTTATTGATTTTTGGATTATGAATCCTATTATATATTTATAGTTTATATAAATAAAAGGGTTTGAATTAATCATCTTAATCACCCGTCATTAGTTTAAGAACCTTTTTTCATTATTCACCAAAACTGATTTTATGAAGAAGATATATTTGACATTTATCTCCCCTCAACAATGACCCGTTTCTATTAAAGTTGTATCCGTTGTTTGAGTAGTCAAATGTCTTTGAAAAGCATTTTCTGATGAAGTATTTGTTTAATTTAGAAAACCAAACACCATGAAAAATATGATTTCTCTTATTTTGACACATAAGCAAACTGACATGTACACTTATGGATTAAAGGAAGCACGGGTTGTAATGCAACGTAATCACAAGCCTTTGCATAGTCAAAAAGTAGACCATGCCCGAGAATAAATTCCCATTATGAGGTAAAGTTTTCTTTTTGAAATATTTGCCTTTAAGATGATGACCGGGTTGCTATCTGAAATAATAGCAAGCCATTTTTGGCATGTTTTGAAAACTTTTGAACTTCTGCTCGAACTTCATTTACAGCCTCGTATCATTATTGAATGACATTTCTAAGGCCGTAAATGTTATCGATTTTCAGAAGACATGCCAGAGATACATATTTTTATATTTTTTGATTTTTTTAATTTTTTATTTTCTTTTTGAAAAATTTATATAAAAGAAAAATATTTTTAAGTTTTTATGTTTTCTTATGTACATATGTTACAGGATATGAGTTACCACCATCACTCATCAGCTTCCTCTGCTAGACTTTTCAATGTTTCCCGGAGACGATGCTTCTCATACCGAGCATTTTTTCGATCAAGAATGAAATCTTTCTCTTGCAAAGGTTGGTGAAGATGTCAGCGACAGTTGTATAGTCTGACTAAGTATAGCTCCACGATTCCATTTTCCATTTGATCTTTTATAAAATGGTAGCGAACATCAATGTGCTTGGCTCGTGAGTGTTGAACATTATTGCAACATAAGGCAATCACACTCTTCTTGTCACAATACAGGGGAATCTTATTGAATTGAAAGCCATAGTCTGTTAGCTGTGAACGCATCTATATGGATTGAGCACAAACACCAGATAAGGCAATATATTCCAGTCCTCTGTACATCAGAGATGGCAGTGGCACTTTTGCTTCTTCGAACGACCACTAACAAGTTTTATCACCTAAGACACTGAGCACTTCCTGATGTAACTGCATCTAGTGTCCTGACACCCTGCTGATCTGCATCTGCTTATGCTGTCTAAAAGACATACCGTATCCTTCGAGTACAAGAGAACCATGTAATGGTTCCCTTAGGTATTGAAAGATCCTTTTAAACCGCAATAAAGTGGCTTTTTGGATTAGGCTTTGCCTGATACGGCACATAAGAAGACTTGCATAAATAAGGTATGGCTACGATATCAGATATATAAGTGTAACCAAACATACCTACGGTAAAGTGTAGCATCAATTGGTGTCCCCTGTAGATCTTTATCCAGTTTACTCTTTTCTACCAAAGGTGTGTCTACAGAATCACTAGTTAGCATACCATATTTTTTAACAATTTCATAATCATATTTAGATTGGTTTATAAAGATGCCTCTAGGACTTTGAGAAATTTGTAATCCTAAAAAGAATGACATCTGCCCCCATCATTGACATCTTAAACATAGTGGTTGACTCGCGTGATCTTACTCCTTTTTATATATAGATAAATATAAATAAATATAAATATATAACAAGGATCAAAATCCACAAAATCAATGAAACCGGAAGTAGTATAGAATATTTTCGGGTCGTTATGTCCCAACGAGGCTTGAATGGAAAATCGAATGACGAATTGATAATCGATGTTTGAATATGACAAGGATATGATTGGGCACTAAACCTAATAAGCAAATGCACGAAAAGATAAGCAAGGAAAATAAGCTAGAACAGGCATAAAAGCTAGAAATGGTGAAAACACTTAAAATTTTTATACTAAGACGTGAATAAGCTCAAATCAGCTTAAGACAATACCAATTAAGCTAGAACAGGCCTAGACAAACATAAAAACTCACTAACCGAAACAAGCAAATTCAACAAGCAATTAAGCTAAATTAAGCAAGAGAAACTCAGCAGTACTAACAACAGTACTAACAGTTTTAACTATCAGTACTAACTTGGAGTTAGTACTGCTAGCTTTGAGTTAGTACTGTTAGCTTAGGGTTAGTACTGCTAGTTTTAACAAAACACAATGAAACAATAAATAAGCAAATAAGCAAATAAGCTAAAACATATATTTAACTACCCCTAATAAGCACTCAGGCATAAGAATAAGCAACTAGAATAAACTAAAATGGCAAATAAGCTAAAAAGCTACAAACTGATAAACTATTAAAATTGCTTTGAAAAGGCGAATAAGCTTAAATAAGCTCTACTAAAGACAGTAAACGAAAATGGGCTTAATCTACTCTAAAAAGCTAAGGAAATCTTAAATAAGCAGAATTAATAAGCTAATAAGCAATAATGAACCAACAGTACTAACAGTTTTAACTACCAGTACTAACTTGGAGTTAGTACTGCTAGCTTTAAAATTCCCAAAAGAGAACTAGCAGTACTAACTATGGGTTAGTACTGCTTGTTCTAAATACCCTTTAAAGTTTTCAAAAATCATTTTTCTTTATATTTCAAAGCTGATTTAATCCCAAATTGTTAAAAACAGATTATCAAATAACAAAATAAAACACTTATAAGCAGATTACAATCACTAATAAGCACTTAAATAAGCTGAATCAATCTAACAGTTTTAACTCATAACTAACAGTACTAACTAAGAAATTTGCACAAATCATTTTTAAACTAACAACTAAGCAAGATAAGCACTAAACATCATAATAAAGCATAAATAAGCAAATATAAGTAACAAATTAACACATAATAAGCATTTTATTTGTTCTAGCAGTAAATAAGCAAAATTAGAAAAATAAAAACTTACAACCTCCCTTGCTCAAAACAGGGTTAAACAAAGAGTCTACAAGCTCTACTTGTATAAAACAAGCTAGTGAGAGTCCATAAGCCCGATACCCAAAACTGTCTTATAATCCATAAAGTTGTGGTATATTTGAGTGTGAATTTCTATGACTTTACTTAACTTCTTAGTATTTGAGTTAAAACAAATGACTAAACGATTTTATAAGACTTAAAACATATTAAGTAATGCTTTTAACGAAATACAAAGATTCAAGAATTGACTTAAAAACTCCATATTTGCATTAAGACATAAATTAAAGTTACAAGACTTGGAAGAGTAAAATTGCATAAAAATAAGCTAAAATTTAACTAAGAAAAATTACGACTCCCCTCTTGGGTTACAATGGCCCTATTTATACTAAAACGAATTAAGGTCTTGGGTTCTTGGTCTTTCTTCTGTGTTTCTTTGTAGGGACAAAAACCCAAGTGTGCTTGTTGTGTGAGATGATTCTAAAACAAATCCCAGCCTTTAATTTCTTTTGTGCTTCTTTTGAGTCAATCACAGCCATCAAAAAGCTTAGAAAGTAGTGGGATTGCCAACTTGGCAATTGTTTATGGGGAGGTGGTGATAGTGGAGGTGGGGGGGAATGTTTTATCCAGGGTGTTGAAGGGTTGCAGGGTAAAAAAAGGTGAAGGGAACCCGTGATCTTGTATTGGGTTTAGTTGGGCGGGAAAAATGGTTTTGGGCAAGTTGGCAGCTTTGGCCCCTCATCTCATATATCTTCACTGCAAATTTCGTCCTTGTGATAATACAGGTTTGAAGGTTTGGCAGAATTGCCCCTTCAACCTATACATACTAATTGCAAAATTCGTCCCTTTATGATACAACTTTAGGGGCTTGGCAGAACTGGCCCCTAAAGTTATACTTCACCCAATTTGCAAGTTCAGCCCTTGTCTTTTTATTCTTGTAATACAACTTGAGGTTTGGTAATTTTAGTCCCTCAAGTTGTATTTTCTTCACTTGGTAGACTTTTGACTTTGTCGGGGTTGACTTTCCTGACTTTGACTGACTTTGGCTTCTCTATCTTGTGCTCAATTTATTGTTTTTGGCTTTGTTTTCGTCTGTGTTTGATATCCCATTTCCTATACGCAATACAAAAGCAAAACTACAAATACAATGTATTTTTGGTACGTTTTTGGTCATTTAAGTCCGTTTTTAATGGAAAAAGGTATGTGTAATTAAGCACATACCAAAATCCCCCATACTAAGGTATTGCCGTGTCCTCACGCAATGTTATGAAGTAAACACTTAAGAAAACCAAGAATCTCAATCCCCCTCGACTAATAACTTCGAAAAGTAGCTAAGTGTTCGTCAAGGAGAATTAAAGAATCAATAGCTTCGACAAGTCCCGTTTTTACCATTTTTATATTTACACTAACTATCCCTAATATTTTTGGATTTTCCTTTTTCTTTTCTTAACTACCTGTTTGACTTCCTTTATTTTATTAACACTGGGATCATAGAGTGAGAAGCGTCCATAGAATAATCTATGGATGTCCGAATGGATAAATTCATCGTCCCCGATTTTTCACTAGTCCCAAGCTAAGCGTAAAAACGAAATCACCGTTAAGTACAAGTAAAGATGCTAACACTATTATTCAATTAGTGTGATTGTGCTTAATTTTAAGTTAACTTTAGATCGACAATTTAGAAAGTAGTATAGTTTATAACGATATTTCTGAAGAAATCTGGGGAAAAGACTAGATCACCCACCAACCAGCATATTCTCGATAGATCCCAGCCGAGTTCGACTTAGGTTATCAGGTTGAGACCCCACAGGAGAATGTTCGCAATGTAATAGCGGGATACTCCATCCTTTTAGGCCGAATTTCTTAGATTTACCGCTAAATAAATAATACTACTCAAAGCACGCAAACGTCAAAAATTTAAATGATCTCATTGGTGAGACTATTCCATGTAGCGACCTTTCTTCTCGGAACGTCCCAGCCTTATCAGCTAAGTGCCCAGGTTTTTGACACCCCAGCGGAGAATACTTAATCGAAATAATCTACCGACGGCAACCAACAACTTTTGAATTGAAGTCTTATAGCAAGTTGTCTTAGTTCAAAATTATACTGGAGTTTTAGAAAAAGAAATCTTAACCCATTTTAATTTTCATTTTATTGCTTATACTATACAACCGTATTTCATTTACATGACTACAACTTCGGCCACGCCTTCGACAAGGATGTAGTGACTTAGTCTGCCGAAGGAACCACCTTTTACTCCTTCTTAATTTATTTTTTTTCTTACTGGATAAACTACGAATGCACTTTGGCATTTTATTATCCTCACTATGGGCCTTGTTTGAAGACTTAACATGGTGTGAGCCAGCAAGAGGCTGTAAACCTTTATCAGCCCATAGTTTATATCTATATATTTATATATAAATTTTTTTGTTTTTTTTGAAACATATTTTTCCTTATAGAGAGGGAAAATTTATTTTAGAAATCAAGTTAACTGAACTACGATGAATCTTTTCGTTTCCAAAAAGAGCTTCTGTTTAGAAAATGTCGGTTTTAAAGTTTTAAAGCAATAATTAAGCAGTATATTAGTCAGGTTTAAAAGCTTCTGGGAGAAAAAGCGACAAGTAAACCTTAAGTTTTAAGAATTCCAAATATCCTTGCTTAGCATCTATGGTAATTAACACTATCATTTTCGTTCTTCGCAAATTTAAATCCATAATAAAAGGATCCGCGATGGCTTAGGCCTAATACTTCGTTTTATTTAATGGTTAAGGAAACAAAGCTAGGGCTCAAATGCCGATGACGTCAAATTTATTCTCAGTCTCCCATTAAGGGGAGTCCAAAACTGTTGACAAATACACTTATTTTATTTTTGAAATTTTTAAAAATTTTTTCATTTTTTTTGGTATTTTTGCAAAATTTTTTGGTGGTAAGAAGGGATTACGTTGGGACAACAACGGCCGCAGGCAACAATCAAAATCGAAAAGACCCCCCATACTAGAACTAAACTAGTCCTCGATGTTTTAAAAATGGGGTACCTCCGTAAATTAAGGGGACCGTTTATAAAGGTTTGACAAAAGATTAATACGTTAGTCGATTAGATTTGGATATTGGCATTCCCAAAATGAAGTGAGGATGTGAAACTCTTGTTGGATATGATGATGTGTTAAAACTGCAAGCAGAAGAAGTTACACAATCGAAGAAATCCTGGACAATAAATACCAGATCACAAAACACACAAAAAACGGACAAAACCAAGGGTTAATTGAAGATGAAGCCTCTCACACAAAAAACATCTTATTTTTGTCATTAATACATAATACTGCTAATGATTAACATGGTGAGCCTCATACGAAGCGCGTGTTTAAGGGCGCGATGCATTGACCGATCCCCGAATTTATTGGTCCATGGGGAACGTCTGGAGATCCGGGACTACCAATTGTGGTACGTCCCCTCCAAAGTAGTGCTTCAAACGATGACCATTTACTTTGAAATTTGGCCCGGAGTTTTGGGATAACTCGACAGTGCCATATGGAAAAACTTGGGTCACAGTGAATGGTCCACATCAGAGGTGTCTTAATTTTCTCGGAGGAAAAGCTTCAATCTAGAGTTTAAAGAGGAGGGCTCGATCACCGACGTGAAAAACGCGATTTTTGATCTTGGAGTCATGGATTCTCTTTGTTTTCTCTTTATAGATCAAAGAGTTTTCATAGGCATGATCACGAAGTTCATTAAGTTCGTTGAGCTGAACTTTTCTGTGATCACCCATGGTTTTGATATCAAAGTTTGTATGCTTAAGGGCCCAGTAAGCTTTGTGCTCTAACTCAATCGTGTAGAGACATGCCTTTCCATATACAAGCGGTACGGAGTACACCGATGGTGTTTTAGTAAGCTTGTATGGAAGGCCCGCAGGAGCAATCATCTAGTTTGTTACGACCAAAGCACGGTCTTGCGCCACGGTCCTTTCAAGAATCCTTTTCAAACCAGATGGATACAATCATATTGTCCACCTTGTTTGTGGATGATTAGCGGGGTGGAGAGTCGCATGAGTATCCATATTTGAAGCATGACTTTTGAAAACTGGTCAGTGCGAAAATTGGGTTTCCGCAATCACTTAATGATTGCACGAGGGGCACCAAAATCAGGAAGAAAGTGAGTTTTTAGAAAATTGCAAACACTGGGCACATTGGTGGGAGCGCTTTCGCTTCAACCATTTTGATAAGTAATCGACGGATACGAGTATTTATTTGGTTCCCTCCTGAAGACGGGAACGGCCCATAAAATCAATGGCTCACTGTGAAAGATTTCGCAACTTGGATGGGAATTTATGAGGCATTCAATCAGTTGTGAAAAATTTTTCCTTGAAGCTGGCACGAGTCGCAATTTTTAACCAACTCGTGGGCTTCTTTGTAAATTGTGGGCCAGAAGAAACCGGTATCAAAGACCTTTTTGGCGGTGAGTTTGAACCATGATGTTCCCCCCGTGGGTCATTATGGCAAGAGTTCGAGGATGTGAGAGCTTCCTTTGCCGTGCACACACCGCGGATCACTTGATCCGCACATAATCTTAATCAAGAAGGGGTCGTCCCAAAAGTATAGATGACTGTCTTTGAAAAACTTTCTTTTCTGCGGGGACGACATTTCCTTTGATCACGAAATGCCCCGCATGTAGTTTTGCAAATCTTGGCAAATCCATGGGGGCTATTACATCAACACGAAAAGTATCCATCCCAGTGTCTTGAGAGAGAACTGTTTCTTTTATTTCCTTTTCTCGAGCTCACTTTGATTTGGGATTTTTCAAGTCTAGAAAGGGTATGGTCGGCGGCGTGATTTATTGCTCCTCCTTTTTTTATCATGGATCTCGGACATCAAATTCTTGGAGCAGCAAAATCCACCGGAGTAATCTTGGCTTAGCATCCTGCTTAGCAAGCAGGTACTTGAGAGCCGAGTGGTCCGTATACACTATACTTTTAGACAAGACAAGATATGGCCAGAATTTCTCGAAAGCATACACTACGGCAAGTAATTCTTTTTCCGTTGTAGTGTAATGTGCTTGAGCCTCAGTCATAGTTTTGCTTGCATAGTGTATCGGCTGGAAGTGCTTGGTCTTACGTTGCCCAGACTGCCCCAACAGCAAAATCACTTGCATCACACATGATTTAAAGGGCAAGTCCCCAATCGGGGAGGCATCTAGAACGGAGGCCTGGGTTAACTTCATTAAGAGTTTTAAATGCTTTGATGCATTCCTTTGAGAAGATAAATGGAGTTCTTTTTCAAGGAGGCGGGGTCTTAGGGCGGGCGATTTTGGAAAATTCCTGGAATGAAGCGTCCGGTATGATTCCGGGCTTGTGACCAAGAAACTGCGAAATACCCTTCACGGTAGTGGGATGAGGCAATTTTGAATGACATCAACTTTAGCCTTATCAACCTGAATCTGGATTTGAGAAATCTTATGGCCAAGGACTATTCCTTCTTGACCATAAAGTGGCTTTTTCCCAATTTAGCACAAGATTGGGTGTATCTACTCCTTTGGAGCATTTTGTCTAAATGGAAGGCAAAAAGTTACGAGGAGAAAGAATCACCGAAAACGAGAAATCATCCATGAAGACTTCCATGTTTTCTCTATCATATCGTGAAAGATCTGCAACCATACACCTTTGGAATGTGCCGGTGCATTGAATAACCCAAAAACATGCGACGATAGGCAAAATGTCCGTTTATTCAATGGGCAGGTGAAGGTTAGTTTCTCTTGATCAAGTGGGTCAATCAGGATCTGAAAGTGCCGGAGAATCCGTCCAAAAGCAAATAGTACTCATTTCCAGTAATCTTTTCACGCATCTGATCCATTTTTTTTAAAAAAAATGGAAACGGGAAATGGTTCTTTACGAGTTGTTCATTGAGTTTTCGGTAATCGATGCAAACTCTCCATCCTGTTACCAACCTAGGTGGGTATTAAGTTATTTTCTTCTTTGTTCACAACGGGTTTAGCCTCCCTTCTTAGGGAAACAATGAACCGGGCTTCGCTAGGAGGGGACTGTCAGAGATAGGGTAATTAACCCGGGGCATCAAGAGTTTGTTAATTCTATGCTTTATAACTCAAGATTTTAGGCTTTAACCTTCTCTGATATTGAAACTGGAGGTTTGGCATTTTCTCCATTCAAAATCTTATGGGTGCAAAAAACTGGGATTATCCTTAATATCAGTATTAAAAAAAAAAAAACATAAAAATCTTCAAGCTATGGCATGTTTGTGTGACTTTAAGGAACCTTGATCAGGGGCGGCGTGGGGTTTTATCCTCATCTTTCTAGGTTTTTAGCGATTATGACGGGTAACTTTGTCATCACCTCATCATAAACGCATAACTCAAGATGGAGATGGTAAAGTCTTTGTGTTCAAGGTTCGGGAGGATCTTCAGGATCTTCGAATGTAGATTTAAATCTTATCAAGGCACATTGATGTCACAAAATGGTGGACGCGAGGGAGATTTGGGTAACTAGTGATCAAACTTAACAATTGTCAAGGTAAACAGTATCTCCCTCAGGAAACTCATTGATGCCGTTCAATACCTGTGTGGTAATGAATCATCATGTTTAAGTAATGCATGATCTCTCCATTAGAAAATCACCTCCTCACGAAGGGAGTGATAGATGGAGAGCGTGGGAATCATTCATTAAGGGTCCGAAGTAGAAGTGGGATTGCCATTTAGAAATTTCAAGTACTTCATGAACATATTCTTCACAAGCAATTGTCAATAACTTCGACTCGAGTTAACAGATTCAATGAGTATTGAAGGAGGAAAGTCTTAGTATCACCAACTTTAAAGGTCACGGATTGGTCATCATGCCTAAGGGTCATTTGTTCACCGTGAACGTCGATCAAGGCACGTGCCGTCCTCAAGAAAGGTCTTCCTAAGATTAAGGGAACCCGAGGATCGACAACGTAATCAACGACCACAAAATTGACAGGAAAGAAGAACGTTCCAACTTTCACGAAAAATCTCGGCTGATGCCGTTGAGTGGAAAACTTCTCGGTCGGCAAGTTCATGTATCATTCGGGTTTTGTCAAAGCTAGGACTTAGTTTCTTTCCAAATAGAGAGAGGCATTAGGTTAATGCTTGCACCGAGATCGGCCAAGGCTAAGCATTCATTCATCTCCGGAAAATCACACGGTATGAGAAATCTACCGGGTCTCTAGTTCTCAGAAAATTTTTTAGGGATAACCGACGAGCTAATTCTCGTTCTACCGGTGTCTTTGTCAACTTAATTATCTTATCCTTGTCATTGAGGAGCTTTCTAAACATTTGTGCAAATTTGGGCATGTGTAGGAGAGCGTCCGCCGGAAACTTAGGTTATTCGAAATGGAGGATTCCGAAAAATATCCCATAAATTTTGAAAGCTAGAGATGTCTTTATTCTCAAGGAGCTTCTTTTGTGGGCCCTTTGAAGGTAAGGCAAGTGGTTTAGTCTTTGAGGCAAAACGGGCTCACCTATTTGGATTTTTAGTTTGGGTCCTAGGTGGTTAGATGCATTTGGCAGCTTGGTTGCACCGTATCCTTTGTCACCTTGGGTTAATTTTCTATCTTTTCTTTTAGGAGAAGAAATTTTAGGTTCATTATAGGAAACACCGCTTCGGTAGTGATTGCTTTTACATCACCTTTGGGTTAGCAATAGGGTGTTCCTTGGAACGAGGAACGAGCCCGAAGTAGAAGCGGTTATTTACTATCACGATTTGGTGAATCAGGTCCGTTATATTTGCCATTGATTTTGGCATATTTTTGCATAAACCGCGTCATTTAGCTTTGATTTTAGGTTATCAAAATCGGGCTTCTTAGACACACCTGGTGCTGACGAAACTAGAGCTTGGTAGGTGGAGCTTGAAAAGTCGGAGGGTTGATTAAATCTTGGGTTGGTAAACTTGTCCTTGATGAAAGATATTTACCCTGATTTTGATTAAAATTGTTCCCCTGATTGTGGTGTTGAATTGATTCCCGATTTTGGTTGTTTTGATGGTTTTGCATAGGAGGAAGAAAAACTGGGAGGTCGAATTTGGTTTTGCAAACCATCTGAGGTCGGTAACTGGCCTTCCCTTGAGTTTGTAGATAATGCGGCGGCTTGTGCACGTTTTCTTGGATATTGTCTCGATAAATGTTGCCATCGGTGCGGGACAATTTTTGGTAAGAAGGCCACCCAGCAAGTACACAACTTAGCTCGACCGCTTTTCCGGGATCGGGAGCTGGGGATTTGGTTTATGTATCGAGAATCAATGCTCTAACCATATCTTCAAGTTCAGACACATCGGATGAAATGCTGGGTAGAAGCGCTGTACTCCTTTGAAAACAATGGCTTGCTTCGTGATTGACGAACTATGGATTGCTATCAATGATTTTTAGGCATTCTCGAGCATTTTTATCCAGAAAAGTTACCACCCCGCAGCGGAAGTTCAATGAATCTTTGATCATTCAAATTTAGGGCATTTTAGAATGTATCGAGTTGATGCAATACTGAAAGAAAACCCATGAGGCGGGCATCCTAAGAAGATAATTGAATCGGTGTCCCATGCCTCGTAAAACGTTTCATCAAATTTTTTGTTGAAACTCTTGTGATTTCATTTTGAGATTTGTTGTTGTAGAGGAGGGAAGAATTTGTTATATTTTTTGGAAAAAATATTCGAAACAATGTCTCATCCCATGTAAGAATCGATCGAGGGGGTTCTTTTTCAAGCCAAATCTGGGAGGCTCCCTTGAGGGAAAATGGGAAAAGCATAAGTGATCTTATTGAAATATCGGATGTGAGCATGTGGTTCCTCTTTATCATGTCCAAAAAATTGCTTGTTTTGAACAAGATTAAGTAGACCATGCTTGATCTCAAAGTTGTTCGCGGTAATTTCGGGAACAACGATTGCATCCTCGTAACCCTCGACGGGTTGCTTCGAGTAGTAATTGCGCCATAGTTCATTATCGGTCCATCGTATAAACTATGGGACGAGGATTATAAGTTTCTTGATTGGTATTTGGTTTCTAAGATTTTGGTGATTCAACAGAAGTTTGTCGGACTTGTTTGTTGTCGACGTTTACGGCGCTTGAGAAACAAGTGGCTGCACAAAACAGAAAATACAAAAGGAAAATTTGACACTAATTTTTTTATTTTTTGGTTTTTTTTCAATGATTTATTTCACAATGTATTTTACCGGACAAATGAGATAAGACAACTTCAACCAAATAATTATACTTACTTTGTCACAGGTAGCTCTCTTAAAAAGATTTAATACGCCTCAGGGGAGAGGAGGAGTAGGAATGGCGGCGAAAGCTTTTATTTTACTTTGGGTCGTAGTTCGCTCGGAACAACCATTCCTTATACCCACTTTTTAGTTTGTTAATCAAATCGAAAGTGTGAGTCGTCGTCGTAAGAGACACAATGGAGGGGGGCAACGTTTTTAAATTTTTGTTCGATTTGTGACCAAATAGTTCACCGGAATTCTATTATGATAATGACTCAATGAGAATTAATATATTTTGTATTTTTACCAACTTGTGATTTTTATTGTCTTGATTAAGACAATGTTTTTATATTTTTTAGTTTTTCTTGATTTTATAAATATATACTAAAAAAAGTAAATGAACAAATATTTTTGTTTATTTTTTATAAAAAATAGACGGATCATTCCAAAAATTATACACATTTGTCAAAAGTAACGATTAGTCGTTTCACAGCCTCCCCTTGCAAACATAGGCGCCAAAAATTAACTCGCAGATTCTTCGTTCCTTTTTATATATATTAAATATAAATATATAACATGGATCAAAAATTCCACCAAAATCAATGAAAACGGAGGAGTAGTATAGAGTATTTCCGGGTCGTTATGTCCCAACGAGGCTTGAATGGAAAATCGAATGACGGATTGAGGATTGATGTTTGAATGACAAAGATTTGGATTTGATTTTTCTAAATAAAATGCAAAAGCAATTGAGGAAAACCTAACAACTAAAGCTATTAAAGATTTAAACCTAAAATGAGACGGGAATGTAAAAAATGCGAGCTAGAAAAAAAAACTATATTATCAGAAATTAACCCTAAGTAATGAAAATGCTAAACTGCTAAGCAGTTTGAGCTCAAATAAGCTAATGGAAAATGGAACAGACAAGTTGGGCACTAAACCTAATAAGCAAATGCACGAAAAGATAAGCAAGGAAAATAAGCTAGAACAGACCTAGACAAACTTAATAAGCTAAACTACCCCTAAATAGCAAAATTCAAAAGCAATTACTGCTAATTAAGCAAAGAGGAAACTCAGCAGTAGAGTTGCTAACTAAAAATTTGCATGAAATTCATTTTAATTAACAACTAAGCAAGATAAGCAATTAAACATATGATAAAGCATAAATAAGCAAAATATAGGTAGCAAAATAAGCATATAAGCAGTTCTATAGTAAATAAAAAATAAGGAAAAAGAGTGAATTACAATCCTTACTAAAATAGGGTTAAACAAAGTGCTACAAGCTTTAGCTTGTATTTAAAACCAGCTAGAGAGAGTCCATAAGCCCATCCAAAACTGGCTTATCATCCATAAGCTGTGGTGTATTTGAGTGTGGAATTTTTTTTGTGACTTTTCTTAAATTCTTAGTATTTGAGTTAGACAATAGGGGGGATTATATGATTTTATAAGACTTAAAAAAAAAAAAAAAAAAAAAAACATACTTTAGTAAAGCTTCTAAACAATGGAATCAGAGATTCAAAAATTGACTTAAAAACTCCAAATTTGCATTAAGACTAAAATTAAAGTTACAAGACTTGGAAGAGTAAAATTGCTAAAAATATATAAGATAAATTTACTTAAGAAAAAATCGATCTCTTTTTTGGTTTTTACAATGGCCCCTATTTTATACTAAAAACTTCCTCCTTGGGTCTTCCAGCTGAGCTTTCTTCTGTGTTTCTTTATAGAGACAAAAACCCAAGTGTGCTTGTTGTGTGAGGTGATTCTAAAACAAATCCCAGCTCAATTTCTTTAGTGCTTCTTTGAGTAGATCACGCCATCGAAAAGCTTGGAAAGTCTGGTGGGGATTGCTACCTAAGCAATTATTTATGGGGAAGGTGGTGATAGTGGTGGGTGGGGGTGATGTTTTACCCAAGGGGTTGTAGAGGTTGCAGGGTAAAAGGGGAGAAGAGAACCCGTGATTGGTTCTTGGGTTCTGTTGGGTGGGAAAAAATGGTTTTGGGTAAGTTGGCCAAGTTGGCAGCTTTGGCCCTTCAAGTTATACTTCACCCAATTTCCAATTTCAGCCCTTGTCTTTTTATTCTTGTATACAAATGAGGTTTGGCAGTTGTAGTCCCTCAAGTTGTATTTTCTTTCATATTGGTGACTCTTTTGACCTTTGTCGGGGTTGACTTTAGACTTTGATTGACTTTGGCCTTCGATTTGACTTTTGTTCTTTTCCTTTCCGTGCTCGTTATTGTCCGTTTTTTTGCTTGCTTTATTGTCCTTTTCTGAATATAGTTTCATGCACCAATACAAATGAAATCATATACAAATTACAGTATTTTTGGTACGTTTTTAGTCATTTAAGTCCGTTTTTAATGGAAAATGGTATGTGTAATTAAGCATATACCAATCTCGGTTAAGCTCTATTCGAGCCTTCCCAACCTATTCCCCTAGAGAACGATAACAACCCTCGAGTCTTGCCTATACTACACTGCAACGATTAGGTGCACTACCTAGGGAGTTGTAAAACTTCGTATAGAAGTCCTACAACTACCGCACATCAAGTTTTTGGCTCCGATGTGTGAGATAGTTACGTTTCGAACTTAGTTTAGCTTAGTTCTACTCGCTTGAATCCTTTTAAGTGAGATTTTATTTTCGTTATTATCTTTCATGTAGTGTATCTTTTCTTTGTGCCTTTTGTCTATAACTCTTTCGTTCACCATCATGATGTATGAAAGACCACCAACCACACCCTTTCAAAACCTCCCACGAAACACAACCTTCCCATTCCAAAGATATACCTTGGTGTTCCAACAACATCAAGATGAACCTATCTACGATGCGTGGACTCGTTTCAAAAACTTAATCAAAAGAGTCCCTCATCATGGCCTCGATTTATGGTCCCTTACTCAATTCTTTTATGATCATGTCGACGACTATACCCGAATGGACCTTGACTTTGCAGCAGACGGGAACCTTAGGGAATTAAGTGGTGAAGAAGCATGGGAAGCCATAGAAAATTTTGCCCAAGGCCAAAAACAATGGGACAACCCACCAAACATTATTTCTAAACAAGAAGTAGCAAACTTGAAGGCTCAAGCAAAAAGATTGTTTAGAAATGAGGATGTTTAGGTTGAGATGCATAGAGGTATAGCATGGGATAAGGTGGAAAATTTAGACCTACAAAGTACCCCACAAGTCCTCCCATCAATTGAGGAATACACACCGCCCGTGACTTGCCCGGATGAAGTAGAAGAGACTTTAGGAACCCCGATAGAGGTAGAACCTTTGGATGAAACACAACTAGAGGATTTAGGCTTGAATACTTGTAATCATGACATTCCTCTTAGTAATAGGGAAGTTCCTAGTTTCGATGAGCCAGAGCCTCAACCAAATCCCTTACCAAATTGTCTATCCTTAGATATAAGTCTAGGAGAAGAAAGAGACCCCAAACCACCCATCAAACCACATAGTCCGGATAGTTTTAGGATAAAGGAAGTAGATAGCTTAACCATTAATACATCACCTTCACCTCACGTGGCACCCTCCTACCCTAAGGATATGTATTGCTATTATCGCCCATGCATCGATGATCCTAAGAAACATTATGGGTTTAAACCGGATTTATTAGGAAAAAGTGCATCCCTAGGTGTTGATATTTTAAATTAGGAGATGTTTGATGATGATTAGGGATTAGAATCTAAGGAAGTTTCTCCTCTAGGAAAAGAACTTAGTTTATTCGATAGGCCAAATGAAGTAGAATTCTAGAAGCACACCGTTTAGAGCCTATTCTTCAACAAAAAATTTCTCAACGTATGGCTCCTTCTCATCATGATGGTATGTACCGTTACTATCACCCGTACTTGAACTCAAGTGCAGGGGAACCCTCCCCTTTATCTATTAAATAAGGGTAGAGTTAGGCTCGTGACTCGAACAAAAACAAGCGCTTTTTGGGAGGCAACCCAATATCTATTTTCCCTGCACATTAGGAGTGTTATGTGTTTTACTCTTTAACTCTTTATTGTTTGTTTTATTATGTTTGAGTTAGTTTGTAATCATGCTTTGTTTGTTTGTAACTTCATCTTATTTGCAATCAAAGGTATTTTGCAACAAAATAAGTGTAGGGGAAATATCCGATTTTTAGAACCAAATTCAAACATTTAAAATAAATTGTTTAGATTAATTCGCGTCAGTTTCGAGTCATATGATTGAATTGTTAATTCTCAGGTTTTTATGCAGCATTTTGTACAGGAAAATAACATATAAGAATGAGTGCAGGAAATTTTTCATCAAAAACGAAAAATGAGTTTTCACAAAGTGTGGAGACGGTGTCACAGTTTACACGCGACGCCATCACCACGACACTTGTGACGGGGTCAGGATATTCCTGACGGCGTCAAACGCCCAGTTTTTAGAAAACTAAAAAATTTTAAGTATTTTTGAAAATAAAACTTGTACAACACTTAAGAAAGTTATAATTCTTTTATAAACCTGCAAAACCCTGAGTTTAACAATTCTCTCATCCTATCTTTACTGCTTTATAGAGTCAACCCTAATTTCACATTGTATATTATTATATCGCACATTTTATGCTTGGTGTAGTTGTCTTTGTCTTTGATTACAAGTTATATTTGATGAGAAGAAGCTTGGAAGTTCTTAGGAAGTTTCATTGGATGATTCTTGGAGGACGATTTAACTAGTTATCACATGTATCTTCTCCATTATTGAGCAAACCATGGGAGTACTAGTTTCTTTTACTTGTTTTCTTTTCCCTTTATTCGTTCTTACGGGTACTTCTATAGAATATTGGGGACAATGTGCAACTTAAGTGTAGGGGGAAAATAAGCCTTAGAAACTATTCATTCATTTGCCATTTGCTTTGTCCTTAAAATGATGGGTAATATATCGAAACATGGCATAAAAAGGTAATTTTGACCCAAATTTAAATTTTTTATGACACATACCGACGAAAACCGAGTATTAATAGTATCTCATGGATAGGAATGTGTATGACTAGCATAAAAACCCTCAAATTTCCACCCCAAAAATGTGAGGTTCGCCTTTAGATCTATAGGAATTCGGGTATCCATTATTGATATCCAAGATAGTTTATACCTTTAGCTTTCTCGAGTTAAGGAGTGAGCAGTCATATGTGTCTATTTCGTCGTTACGGATATGTACGTGTGGTCTTTGTCGCCTTTTTTTAAGCATTGAGATCGGTATTAAAACTATATGAGTGTACTGGCAGTGTATTAAATTCTAGAACTTGTTATTGTGATGCATCCCGAGACCGCATAGTAAGTATTAGGATTTGCTTGATAAGAGGCATTAGGATTAACCCATGTTTTAAACCTGTAATTGTTATGATGGTCACACCGATCATATAACTATCCCACACTCTTGCTATGCACTCACTTTTAGTGCAGGATACCCCTAGTACAACCCTCTGAGCTTATCCTTTTTTACGATTCTCGTAATTTTCTAGTTAAGCCGGACTATTAATGAAGACCATTGTCACCCTTAAACCAATCGTGACACCCAAATCGCCTTAGCCTACCTTGTATGTACTCACTTTTAGTACATTATAGTTTTAACCCAAGTTAATTATTTGAGTACACGGTTGCTAAGTCTGTATCCTTGTAAATACTGTTTTGGGACGATTGGGATTCATGGTAGTATTTATTTCGTGGAAGAATGGGGAAGAAAAGTTAAATCAATACCCTCATATATTTGTTAGATTATCTCTATGTTATTTTAATCCACCTCAAATCGTGTCATGAGTTAGATTGTAAATAATCGAGCATGTAAAAGCTCAAGTGTAGGGGTACGTGTTATAAACCCCATGTTGTGATGTATTATGTTATTAAAAAAATAGAAAAGAAAAAGAAAAGAGATTGATGTAGAGTTGTGTAGAGTTTGTATATCTTCGTCCGAGTCTTGGCTTAGCAACCAAACCATCATGTATTCGTGTAAATAATTAGCTAACCCTTCCACTCTAAATTTACCCAAAGCCACCCAAATGTATCTCATCCATTTCCGTTTCCATTATATGTTATCTTACACCTACACCCCACAACCCTTTAAAAGACCTCTTAGATAGTAATGAATAATGCTTGCGCCTAGTGGTGGATGTTTGATCCTTTACCAAGCGTATGATAATTTATATGCTATGATGAGTAATGAGTGTTGATTTTTGGTTTCCCCATTATGTTATAATTAGTTATACAACCGAGAGAAAGAGAGAATCTCAAACACTTATGTGAGGTGCTAGTATATACTTTCCGTGCTTTTAATTACGAGGTCTAGAAGGTTGTGTTGTAAAATACTTTTAAAGAGTAGGTTAAATGACCCTAATACTGCTATTGTCTAGGTAGAAAAGCCTATTTGCTTGAGGACAAGCAAATCCCAAGTGTAGAGGTATTTGATGAGGTGTCATTTTATACACTTTTTCAGAGTCAATTTAACCTGTAAATGTGCTTTTATGCCTAAAATCGTGCTTCATCGTTCCTTTTTCAAGGTATTTTGCATTTGAAAAGCATTTGGAAAGATTGGAAAGCTTTTTGGGAGGAAAATACACGTGACTTGGGCTCATTTGGAGAAGAAACGGACAAGACTACGGACCTACACCAACATCTCTCAAGATTATGTTCTCAGCGGCTGGAGACGGCGTCACAAGATACACGTGACGCCGTCACAATTCATCCCACGTCAGCTCGCACGACCCAGCCCAAGATCTAGAATATTCTTCTTCACGACGACGTCATGATTAAAACGCGACGCCGTCGCATCGGATTTTCTATATATACAAACCTAAAATTAGGGTTTTAGGTGTGTAACTTCAGAGTAAAAAAGGGAGACGAACCCTAGTTCGGTTGACAGCTTATTAGGACGATTTTAGGGCTTTAAAACCCTATTGTAACTCCTTCAATTAATGTTTTAATCAAGTAAGATTATCTTAATCATTAAATATGTCTTGCTGTTTGATTATTTGTTGTTCTTGCTTTATCTTTAACATGCTTGGCTAAACTCCCTATTGTGTTCTTTTATGACTGTATGAAACCTAGAATGTAAATCTTGGTGGTGTTGCTTCTTGTGATGAATATGCATGTTAGGCTTTAGAAAACCGGCTTTGTCTGTATCGCTGTTGATATGTCTAGGGAAACATGATTGTGTAGAAAGGATACCATCGGGTAATAGTCTTCATACTACCTTGCCCCTTATATGGTTGATCCACTTTTAATATATTTCAAATGCATTTAATATACTCTTGGGGGCCTTGTAATAGTCTTCATACTACCTTACTTGTGTGTTGCCCTAACAGAATATTAAATAAACGACGGGTTTGTGTAATCTGTTCATGACTTAGGAAATAGTTACATAGATCATCACAAGTGTGACAAAGCAACAATACTAGGAGAAGCAATCTATGGAGTAATACATGATTAAATAAATACAATCTTTTATTATATTGTTATCACCATTAGCGTAGTTTATTATTTAGTTTAATAGCTAAAACTAACTAAACCTCTCAAACATATGATTTACCTTCTTTCTATAAAATATAAAAACACAAAAAATAATCTTCTCTCAACCCCTAGAATTCTATTAGACCGTGATCAGGCCTTCCCAACCTATTCTCTAGAGAACGATGAACAACCCCGAGTTCTGCCTCATACTACTACTAAACGGTTAGGTACTCAGCCTGGGAGTTGTGAAACTTCTTGTAGAAGTCCCTTACGACAACCGCATCATTTAGTCATACTAAACAAGAATTATTTACGCAATTAAAACATTAATTCAACTAAGGTCTTTCCTACTTTAACAATTAGTCAATTAATTCACGTAATGATCTTATCCACACCATATAGAATGCGCATGCATGTAACATATATTAAGCTTCATAACCATGGTTTACATGCACGTAAGCCATGGTTGACAATTTATTACTAGATAAACAAGCAACAATATATATTAGAAACTAAAAAGCAGATAACAAATATAATAGCGAATTAGATATCTTGTAAAATAATAAAAAATTTAAAATTGGGGTTCAATTATTTTTATTTCCATATTTATGTGACATATTAGGCCAAGTATTATTTCTCTAAATAATTTTCTAAAATATTTTTCACATAAAAGGCAAGAAAATAATACATATATGCGACGTTTTTATATATTTTTATGTTTTTTATGTAATTACAACGCTATATGAGATGGCTCGCGATGCCACTGTTAGAAATCGCTATCTAAATAACCTAATATTGCATTAATATTAAACGAGCTACGCAGCGGATATAGGTCACATATAACATGTATAATTAACACAAAAACATAAACAAGGAAACATACCTCTAGCAACCAAGCTAGTGCCGAATCAAACGATTTAAAGCAAACGCGTACAATACAAAAGGTACATTGTGGATTTATCGACGTCATCAATGACTTGAAAACACAGGGTGTTATATGTATCCACACTACACGTCAAACGATATCACCCGAATGCTAGTTCTTGACCAACGAACAATTGAACACAAGAAAAATCGAAACTGAAAAAACCCTAAAGGGTTGTTTGTTTTGTTCGACCAAGAGAGAAGAAAGAGAAGAGGGGGATAAGAATTATGAGCTCTAGGTTCCTCCTTATATACTAGTTGAATTTAAGGTTTACCTAAAATACATATCTTGGAGGAAAAGATAGCTCAAAACCCAATCTAACCCCCTACTTGGGCTAGGCCGGTTAAAGTCAACCCAAACACCCCTTGGTGTTTGACTTTTTGACTTTTCTAATATTTATGGTTAATTACATTTAATTACCCATTAATTAAAAAGCCTTTATAGTTAATTATTCATAATGAACTAATTAACGACCATTAGTGTTCTTTCGTCAAATTATATATTATTATAAATAATAAATATACAAATATATTATTATAAAAATTAATAGAATGATATCTAAGTGTAAACATATGTGACCCCGTAGGCTCACGTATTTCTAGCTGTATAAATATTCGTATGACATGGGCACAAACCACATAACCTACTTTGATGATGGCAATTTCACAAGAGAATGATTATGGCGAAGTATTTTTGAATGAGGAGAAAGCTACTGTCAATCTTCTTCAAACGGGTGAACCTCGAGTTAACTCCGATGTGTGGTATCTTGACAACGGCGCTAGCAACCACATGACAGGAGATCGTTCAAAGTTTCACGAGCTGGATGAAAGTGTTTCGGGTCGTGTGAAGTTCGGAGATGGTTCAACAGTAGCTATTATGGGGAAAGGATCAGTCTTATTTGATTGCAAAAATGGCGATCAACGACTACTTAATGAGGTATACTTTATTCCGTGCTTAAAAAGTAACATTATTAGTCTTGGTCAAATGACAGAACAGGGGAGTCGGATTGAATATTACATTTCATAATATGTATATGTACAACCTCCTAATGAAAACAATCACCTCTACAGTTTTCAAACCATAAAGCATTCATATTCTTTTAATATATAGTATTATATAACTATGCTTTTAAAAACCAAGCATGTGTAGCCAACAATGTTATCAAATAAAGAAAACTTTGCTATCTACAAAGATTAAGTATCATCTTAATTAAAACAAGCACTAGTGTATACAAACAACACTATGCCAAACTACTATAAATTATGAACACTTCTTTAATAATGTTTGGATATCATAAAAACCCAAGGTTTGTTGATCATAATGATCTTACTGTGATTATCACAATGTATATCCATCGTATCTTCATTACTAATTCTAGGAATGAATTCCTAATTTAACATTAATCAAAATGTTCCTTCTAATATCTTTTAATTAGATTCCAATATTTTCAAATCATCTTACGCTCATGCAAATGATACAACTAATCCTATATACCATATGACGTCCATAATGAATCCTTTAGTGGGTCTCAAGGTTTCCATTCATGTGTTTAATCCCGCCAAGAGAGATAAATCATTCAAGTTTCACTTAATGATATTTTATATTGTACTTGGACTTAATTCACCACATATGTATCAAACATATTATTCCAAGGTTGCATGTTTCATTTTCTAATATTCTTACAAGAAACTTTATTTCAATCTAAAGGAATCTTACTTAGATAAATAAATTGTTTCTAATATGTTCAACAACATAATTAATTTTTAGAGAAGTAAAAAATAATTACTCCTACTAGCTTTGAGATGTACTCATGAGCTATCTTATAATTAAAAATAAAATCTAACAAGTGATTTATTTAAAATTAAACATAAGATTATGCTCATTAGTTGCGTGCTCTTAATCCATACTTGAATTCTAGCATTTTTGTATACTTGTAAAGATTATATTAGATTCATAAAACCTCATTTGATTACATATCGTCGTCTCTAGGATTTGTCAAATTTCTTTCCAAGAAAACAAGTACAATTTAATCATCTTTATATATTTAAAGTTCGTAAATGGGAAAGTTTTCATCATAGTCAATTACTTGATTACGAGTAAACACTTATGTCATTTGACGTGCAATAAATATCTATACAATATTGTCCCTATGAGTCTTCTCTAAAAGAAAACTCATTTAAACCTCATCATTAAACCGATAGGTTAAAGATAAAACAAATTTCAAAAGTATGATTATCTCCTTTTGGACAGCATCTCTTCATTCATAGTCTTTGACTCATTCATTAAATCAAAGATCTAATAATGCATATCCTATGGTTAGCAAGTTCATTGTGATCCTCTAACTCATAATCCTCGCCATTTATATAGAAAACATATCATGAGGTATCCTTGTGGATCTATGAATATGAGTAACATCATTCTAAGGTTCATCATTTTCATGTCTTGCCTTAGTATGACAGTCGCTAGTGCGTTTTAGAAGGTTTTTGTATCTTCTTCTTGAATTTATTCAAGACCTACAATACTCTTAATCGCTTTTAGCAAAGTGAGACTCCCACTCGCTTCTTGTATATTTGAGATTATTCTCAAATAACTCAGCATGACGAGCAATAGAAACTTTGTTCTCGTGTGGGTTATAGAAATGGTATCCCATCGTTTCCTTTGGGTATCCAACAAAATACAATTAATAGTTCTAGGCATTTGTCAATAATAATCTCCAAGATATTTTTACCAAATTTAGAACTTCAATCAAGACACAATGATATTCATCTCATTTTATTACTAAAATAATGTCTTAATTAACCTTCTAGGTTAGAGTCTTATTGGGTATATCCATGACATACTCAAATATCTAACCTTGATCTCTTTTATGAGTTAAATAAGTTAAGTTCATCATGAATCAAAACAATATCAATATATAGTTTGATTACCCTTGTTGGACATACCATAAAATTGTGGTATTCCAATAAGATTGATCTTATACTTTATGGTTTTTCCTATTATACCAACTTAAGTTAAAAACGTAATGGTGTCAATAATATTACTACGCCAATTGCATCCTTTTATAAGTCTTTGATCTAGTCAATGATTTAATGTGTATGTGCTAACAAGTAAACATAAACATCTAATTTATCACTATTTGTTATAAGTCTTTGACCAAGTCAATGACTTCATGTACATGTCATAATCTTGAAGACATAACAAGTTAACCTTCTACTTTACATTATAAGTCTTTGTACATGTCTTTAGAAGACATAACAATTATTAAACTAAAGTAAAAATGAGTGCCAAATAATGGTCTCAATAGTAATTTCAAGTTAATTTCAAACTCCATGTTTATGATTTCCAAGAAAACATAATCATGTAGCTTATCTTTTTATCTTAACATATTCTTTAATAAGGCTACATACATTAAATGTGTAGGAGTTTAGTAAAGTAATAGTTTTCTTATTTTCCAGTCAAGGGAAACCATTAGTCATATTGTTCTAAGTTGTACCTTGCATACAATAAAGATTTCTCCCACATGTGCAGGGTACAATTTCTTTGCATAAAACAACACTACACTAGTTAGTTTGTTTGTATCGACAATATGGTAGTTTCAAGCTTTTAGCTAGTGTATATAGAACTCCATCTATTAATAAGGAATCGTGCATAACTATCAAAGATAACATTAAATGGAAGCCACATCTCAAAGGCAACAAGTTATCAAAGATAATATACAGTGATTCTTAATAATTGAAGATGTTCCACACTTGGAAAGTAATTTATTATTTCAAGCCACGCTAGAAAAAAAGTAAGATATCTATGAGTTAAATAGCTCATAACTCCCACTGAATTTGACAACATTGTAAATTTGTTCTATATTTATAAAATGCATTACTCCCACTAGATCTGACAATAGTGTGAGTGTTCCTTCACTAGTGAAAAGTAAGTAGAAATTTATGCATCTTTCTAATTCTTGAATGTCTACTCATTATTGCTAATGTGCTTAGATATTCAAGGAAGTGTGTTTAAGTTCTAGCCATCTCAGCTATTTAATTAACTTGAAAAATTGGTATGCAATTCCTCCTTTATCTACTCACTTTACAACAAGTGTGTGTAGCGTCTCTTACGAGTTTAAGGAAACAGCTATAGACGTGAGTTCTTTAGTTATTGCATTTTCCAGTATTGTGATGACATTTCTGTCTTCCAATCAAAACTCATAAATATGTCTTGTTTACAACAAGATAGTTTTAATCTTGGTAGCTATAGAAGCAAGTTCTTTAGTTATCCAAGTTTCTTATCTATGATTCAAAGATTTCAAAACCGAATAAGGATATTGAAGCAATCTTGAAAGAATAAGAAGTCCAATTAACTTAACTTAAAAGTTTGATATGAGTTCGATTAAAATTTAGGATAATTCATTCATTCCTATGATAACTTTTCATACATAAAAATATAGGAAATAGTTTTATTTTTCCAGGGGAAATAGACTTAGTTTGTCTTTCATAAGTAAGAACAAAACTCTGTTTACGGTATATGTTGCATCAATACTTTAAAGAATTTGCAAATTTCATTTTTTAGTATTTTCGATAATTTGTACCTTAAAAATTAACTACTCATGTTTATATAAATAAACAATTAATTTTTACAAGGGTTTAAGATCTAACTTGACGTTCTACCATTAATGCAGTTGATCTACTAGAAATGGTAAACTCAAAAGGTAATCTGCGGGAGATAGTTGCCAACCTGTGCAACTCTTAGCTTTTATGAGGCACAAGGCATCATAATCCAGAATTATAATGTCAAGTAGCATGTTTAACCCCGTCTTATGCCTCGGGTTGAAGTTTCTGAACAACCATACTCGATATAAGTTGTCCAATACAAAATCAGTAATTATACAGTCTCAGGTCTGACCATACTATTGTTGTATTACCTTGTTTTCAATTCGCCTAAGACTGTCTTAGAGTAAAACCAAACTCAAGTGATTTCATACTTGGATGGCAAATGACTTAATTTTAAGAGTATAATTATTTTGATAAAAACAAGACTACCAATTTTGTTTCTTTATTTTATTTCTTTATTTTAGGTGATATTTAAGACAATATATTTCATTAAATAATTTTCTAAATTAGATATCACATAAAAGGCAAGTAAATATTTATGTTTCCATATCTTATGTGATATTTAGGGCAAATATATTTTTAATTAATCATTTTCCAAATAAGAGTTCACGTAAAAGGAAAATAATATTCACATGCAACATATTTTATTTCCATATTTTATGTGATAACTAGGAGGAATATATTTCAATAAATAAATGTCTAAGATAGATTTTCACATAAAAGGCAAGAAATATACACCAAATATGCATTTTTGTTACATCTTTTTACCCTTTTTTTATGTAATTATAAAGCTATATGATTTTGCTCGTGATGCCAATGTTGAAAATCGTTATCTAAAATAACCTAACATTACATTTATATTATACGAGCTACGCAGCGGATATAGATCACATATAGCATATATAATTAACCATAAAAAACATAAACAAGTAAACATACCTTTAGCAACCAAGCTAGTGACGAATCGAAGACACTTCGAGTACACGCACGTGTGTAATAACGTGCGAACCAAACACTACTTCTAGTTACTAAAATAAATAACCTCTACGTGTATCCACACTACACGTCAAACGATATCACCCGAATGCTAGTTCTTGACCAACGAACAATTGAACACAAGAAAAATCAAAACCGAAAAACCCTAAAGGGTTGTTTGTTTCGTTCGACCAAGAGAGGAGAAAGAGAAGAGAGGGATAAGAATTATGAGCTCTAGGGTCCTCCTTATATACTAGGTGAATTTAGGGTTTACTTAAAATACATACCTTGGAGGAAAAGATAGCTCAAAACCAATCCAACCCCCCACTTGGGCTAGGCCGGTCGAAGTCAACCCAAACACCCCTTGGTGTTAAATTTTTGACTTTTCTAATACATATGGTTAATTACATTTAATTACCCATTATTTAAAAAGCCTTTATAGTTAATTATTCATAACGAACTAATTAACGACCGTTAGTGTTCTTTCGTCAAATCATATATTAATATAAATAATAAATATACAAATATATTATTATAAATATTAATAGAATGATATCTAAGTGTAAACATGTGTGACCCCGTAGGCTCACGTATTTCCAGCTGTATAAATATCCGTATGACATGAGCACAAACCACAGAACCTACTTTGATGATGGCAATTTCATAAGAGAATGCTTATGATGAAGTATTTTTGAACGAGAAGAAAGTTATAGCCAACCTTCTTCAAACGAGTGAACCTCGAGTTGAGTCTGATGTGTGGCATCACGACAACGTTGCTAGCAACCACATGACAGGACATCGTTCAAAGTTCCACGAGCTGGACAAAAGTGTTTCGGGTCGAGTGAAGTTCGGAGATGGTTTGCCAATAGCTATTATCGAGAAAGGATTAGTCTTATTCGATTTCAAAAATGGTGATCAACGACTCCTTAATGAGGTATACTTTATTCCAAGCTTAAAAAGTAACATTATTAGTCTTGGGCAACTGACAGAGTAGGGGAGTCGGATTGAATTAGTAGGGTGCTTATTAAGAGTTTTTGACAGAAGCAAAAAACTTCTTATGAGGGTAAAAAGATCCCCGAACCGTCTCTATAAAGTTATCCTCAAAACAGGTCATTCCACTTGTCTGCTTGCAACACGGGACGAACCAGCTTGGTTATGGCATTCAAGACTCGGGCATGTAAACTTTTACTCGCTAAGAAGATTAGTTGAAAAGAACATGGCATCAGGTGTCCCTATGATTACTCACCCAAATCAGGTGTGTGAAGGGTGTGTCCTAGCAAAACAAACCCGAATCCCTTTCCCAGAACAAGCGGTGTTTCGGGCTAAAAAACCCCTCGAGCTTGTACATGCTGATTTGTGCGGTCCGATCACACCCACGACTGTTGGAGGAAGTAAGTATTTTCTGCTTTTGGTTGATGATTTTAGCATGTGGTCTTGGGTGTATATGCTTATCGGAAAGTTTGAAGCTTTTGATGCATTTAAACAGTACAAGAAGATGGTCGAAGAGAGCTCAGGTTATAAAGTAAAAACACTTCGTACTGACCATGGGGGAGAGTTCACCTCAAAAGATTTTGCAAAGTTTTGTGAAGAAAATGGTATTGCAAGGCATTTGACAGCCCCTTATTCGCCCCAACAAAACGGAGTTGTTGAGAGGCGAAACCTAACCGTAATGGAGATGGCAAGGAGCCTTCTCAAAGGAATAAATGTACCAGGAAAGTTCTGGGGTTAAGCCATTAGACACGCGGTCTATCTTCTCACCTGTTTACCATTAAAGTCACTTCCCGACATCACTCCATATGAAGCTTGGTAGGGTAAAAAACCGAATCTTGAACATTTAAAGATTTTTGGTTGTGTTGTTTTTGCTAAATGTGCAGGTGGTCATTTAAAAAAACTTGACTATCGGAGCAAAAAGATGGTGTACTTTGGAGTTGAAGATGGAACGAAAGGAAGACGTTTGTATGATCCATAAGACAAAAAGCTACGGGTTAGTCGTGATGTTATTTTTGATGAAAAAGAAAGTTGGAGTTGGACTAAATCTGAGAAGGAACAAGTTACACCAGCCAATACTTTTACTATAATCACCCAACACATAACACCAGTTGAAACTCCACAAAACAGCCCCGAAACCACACATGACCAACCAGAAAATCCCGAATTTGAAACTGTGTTCTCGGGACAGCCTTATCCTGAAGATGTACAAGTTGATTCAGACCCAAATATTGCAGCCCTTGACCCCTTTTCCTCGCCCTCCTCACATTCAAGTAACTCCCCAAATGCTACTGGACCTAAAGAGTTATGTTCCTTCAATGATTTTATGGTAGAACTCATAAAGTGGCACTTGAACCCGAAGAACTGATGATGGGTAAAACGGATCAGCCCTCAACATTTGAAGAAGCAGTGGCACAAAAAGGCATGGCACGAAGCTATGCAAGAAGCTAGCAAAGTTATACACAAGATGTAATAGCATTACAAGGGTTACAAATCTAATTAATCCACTTAATGGGGACATTCTTTTATCTACTACAGCACCAAGTAAATGATGATATTTTAATATCATCAAGGATGAGGCGCTTGTTGGGTCGTTTTGATGTGAAAATCATCTCATTACGAAACCTCTATAAGGTAGCTAGAACAGTTATGTCAAAAAAAATCAGCAGCTAGGAGGGGAACCATGTCAGCAAGATTGATTGCATCAGTTAGACACGTGACTATGATTCTATTGATGTTCCACCAATCTACAAGACCCTTCCATATTTCATTAGCAATACCACATGAGACGAAGATGTGTTCTTCGGATTCAGTCACTTCTTCACAAAGGGGACATAGGACACTTTGAAGATTGATGCCCCTAAAGTCTAGATTAGATCTTGTTGGGAGTCTTTAGTTTGCAGTTTTCCAAGTGAAAACATTCACTTTCATTGGGATTAGGTTGTTCCATCTTGTGGGAGATGAAGTTGTTGGTGGAGGTGAGGTTGGATTAATGATGCGAGGTCTCATCCCTTTAACTGTAAAAATTCTTGTGCCATCCATAGTGCATTCCCATATGTCAATGTCATCACTTAGAGGAAGTTAGGCCACTAAATTACAAAGATCTGATTGCAACACTGCCCACTAGATATAACTAAAATACTCATACATATACACGTTATACAACATGAAATGATTGAGATAAAATTAAAGGTGAGCTTTTTTCGGTAAGAGCCACAATGATCTCAAGGGCTTACAAAACTGGCTTTACTAGCTTAAACTATAAGAGAGTGGACAAGCATTTGAAGAAAGTTAAACCTACCACATAATGGTTTAATAATAAAATCAGGACACATAGCAACTAAGTGCACTTAAAATACTAAAGATTCATCGATGTCCCGTGACTCATCCTGATTCAGTCACTGTAATCATCAATATTTCCAATATTATAATGTTACAAAAGATAATACTAGAACATCACAAAATGGGCTAGGCCTATACAATACATGCCAAGCCCATATATAATAAAATTGTTGACTAACATCTTCGCTTTTAGTTGAGAGCTCAAACACTAAAAACTAATTCAAATTCCTTTAATAAGCAAAAGACAGTTCCCTTGTGAGGATTTTCACAATACAGTATCGAGAAGGCACTTGATGAACACGAACCGTCCTACCTAACAATATGGAAAGAAAAAGTGAATTTGCCAGCGTCATCGGTTTCTTAGGGAAAAACCATATGTAGGTTTTGTTTTTTTATTGATTGGAAAGGGAGCGGCTCATGACGAGTTATGGTTTAGGTTTGAGATGAAGATAGAAATTTGGCGGACAACATAAAGATGGCGGTGATCATAACGCCTCTATACCATGTTGAACATTGAAAACTCATATTGTTCTCTGATGAAGTAGGGAAACTTGACAAATGTTTATGACGGGATACACATTGGTTTAAGTTAAAGCCTATACCAAGTACGAAGTTGGTAAAAGTAGTGAATAGTTGGCAGAATTGTTCACTAAAGTATAGGCAGGTAGTTCCCAAGAATGGACATGCATTAAATTCCTCGTACCTCGTCCACTAGATTCTTAACACATTGCAACTACCCCCACTAAGGACACAACCTCGTATCAATATAAATAAAGAATGTTGTAAGGAATAAATGCTATCGCTTTTATTGTTGTTGTTATTATAGGCATTTACTCCTTTGTCGAACTTACACAGTAGACCTCTGATCCTATCAGCTGGCTGTATAAGTTCGCTTGCAAACTTGATATTCTATCTAGTTTACTTGTTTAGAGGGTAAGCACACATTGTCATTTAACTTGTGTAATCCATAGCACATTGTAATACTTTGATTCTTAATCAATAAAGCATTACACAATTGAAAAGTTATTACTTTTGTTATTTACATTAGATAAGTGTAATACTTCTTATAGACGTGTTAATTGGGACTTTCAATTGGTATCAGAGTAGCGTTGATTTATAAAACCTTTTAGAAACTTTTCTTTGTTTAAAACAAATCAAGATCCAATCATGTCTGGAGCTATACCACCTATCCCACCACCTTTTGGCGCAAGTTCTGGTAATCCGGGTAGCCCTAATGCCAATAGGGTTGACACGATGCCTACAACTACTGACCCCATTAACATCTCAACTACGACAAATGTAGTTCAAAGTGTTGTTGATGAGAACCTACCTCAACTGCTTGATTCAAGAGGAGGATCTCATGTCACAAATGTTCCTGAGTTTGACAAAGACGATTTCACGAGTTGGAAAGTTAGGTTCCTGGTATTCCTTGATGGACTTGAACCTTACCTTCTGAAAACTCTAGAAGATGGATGGTTCATCCCGATACGTATATATAATATATAGTATAAGGATTTATCAATAATAGTATAGTAATAAGTATTCCGTGAGGATTCTAGAAGATTACTTTTATCCAAAGTAAAATTCAAAACCTTCTCGAGTCGTATCCTGACGAGGTGCGAATTGAAAATCGGTTAAGTTCTTAATCGCGTGATATGAATGGTTTTAAAGATCTTGATTTGGTTTCTAATTATACTAATGAAAACGCATAAAAACATGTAAATGCAAGTAACAATTACGACAATTAAAACTTAAAGCTAAAAACAATAACGAGAATCCTAAAATGCGACTAATTTAGCTAGTATAACAAATTTAAGCCCTACCAATGCAAATTTAATTTTAATAAATCCTAAATGACTAAAAATAATTTTCAGAAAAAGAATTATATTTTTTTGGTTTTTATTTTATTTGTTGTGAATTAAAAACAATTTTAATCTAGAAAATTAATTAAAATTAGTAAACTACTCCTAAAAATTCTAGAAAAATTATGGAAAGTATTTAAGACTAAAAGGAATCTATTAAAAATGAAATCAGGAAAATAAGCTTAACGAATAAGCAGTTTAGCACGTATAAGCAAAATGGAAAAATGACTATAAGAATATAATGCAAAGGAATCCTAATGTAAAAGTCCCAAGGGCGCAGTTGGTTAAGTGTGTGTTATGTTGAGACGTGTGTGTGCTAAGGGGGAGGTCACAGGCTCGAACCTGTGGCTTCCCTTTTTGCAAAAAAAAATTATTTTTGAAAACTTTTTGTACAAGCTTAAAGAACGAATGAAAATAAGCAAATTTTATAACTAAGACTTCTTCTGAAACTTAATAATAAGCACAGTATAAGCATTTTAAAATGACAGAATCCCTATTAAGCTTTAAATGAAAATTGGCTAAACTATTTTGAACTTTTAAGACTAAATAAGCAATAAGAGACCTAATAAGCATAAGACAGACATTAAGCTACCCTTAATAATAACTAATGAATAGGAATTTACTAACAATCAGAGCTTAAAAGCTCTAAAAAAACTGAAAACAAAAGATAGCCTTAAACTAGCAGTTTTTAAAGGAAGGATACCCAATTCTTAGATGAAATTAAGACTTAATAAGCAATTGTAAAAGGGTGTAGACCAAAGATAAATGGAGTTTGGCCTCCAAAGAACTAATTGACACACATTTTAGGAAAAATGACTTAGAAATAAGCTAGAAATAGGACTTGGAAAAGTGACAGTTTTATTTAAAGTTCTTTTTGGCTTTTTTTTGGCTTTTTGAAGAAAAGTGACACTTTTAAGCTTAATTTTAAGGACCTAAGCTAAACTAACTAAGCTATTAATTAAAAACAAATTTAACTAATCTTCTAAAAAGCTTAAATATAAAAAAAACTAAACCATAATTTACCTTAAATCTAACCTTAATTTGCTTATGAAAAACTGACTTTTTAAAAAAACTAAAAACTTATGATGAAAAACTGTTATGGCATTAAAATTCTAAAACCAAATGAACAAATCTAAAACTAAGCACTCTAATGCAGTAGAAACAACACTTTAAATCATAAAATCCTGATCCTAATGCATAGCGTGAATAAATCACCAAAATCAGAACCTAGAAAATTCATCAAAACAGCAGACTTAAGAACATGAATAACCAAACCTTAAAACTTAACTTTAAAATTTAATAGCTTTTTAAAACTTATTATTAGACTTACTAAAAGCTTATAAAAGTAGATTAAAAAGCTGACATTAGCTCAAACAGTGGTAACCTTAGGTACCAATGCTTGTGCCAAACACCCCTTTATAATTTCTAAAACCATTTTAAGCTTATGTGAGACTTAGACAAGCCTTAAAAACTAAAAACAACTTAAACATAAGATCAAATCAGGTCTTATTTGCAATTAAAGCACAAAGATACGCACAGAGAATAAGCTAAACTTAATAAGCTATTTGGATTATTTAAAGACTGTTTTGATTTAAATCTAAGAATTACTTAAAAACAGATTATGACAAGCCTTTAAACAGATCTAATAAGCAATATTAAGACAAATTACGTACAAATAAGCAAGACATAAGCAAACTTAAGCAGTAAATAAGTATATCATAGAATAAGCTAAATTTTAAGTGAAAAGAGATGATACCTTGATCCTAACTCAACAAGGATCCAAAAGTGCTCAAAAGAGCTTATCTACAAGCTCTAGCTTATGAAAATAAGCTAGTAAAAGTTTAATAAGCCCATCCCTTTCTGGCTTATCATCCATGTTTAAGCAATCCATGATAAAGCATAGGTAAGTGAACTTTTTAATGAAACAATGCTATCAAAGAAAGCTTAGCTGATTTAGTAAAAACTTATAAGGTAAAAGAGCATATGAACTTTGCTTAAATGAAATCCAAACACATTATGAAATTTAATTGCTTAAAAGTAAAACAGAATTTAAAGGACAGGATTTAGGTAAACTGAATTTTCATTAATGAAAAGATGAAATTACATTGTTTAAAAGGAAATTACATTAAAATAAGATCAATAAGCTGAAAAAATAAGCTATAAGCTAATCTATACTACTCCTACACTAGATACTTTACTCTATGAGGTGAGGCCTTCTTTTATAGGAGTGAGGTGAAGCTTCTAGCCCACTGGACGCTCCTCATCCTTCTAATCTTGGCCATCCATCAATAACTGCTTCCAAATTACATAATCTTGACCGTTAGATCTAGTACACGTCTCATCATCCAATGATTTTGTTGGGGATTGCCAGCGTGGCTCCCAAATGTGTCAGTGGTGTCAGTAAATCCTTCTAGAAGCAATATGAACGAGTACTTGGTTGATTTACCCTGTGTAACTGTGTGTAAGAATGGAAGGATGGAAATGAGAATGATACACAGTAACTTTGATTGAGTATCACTTGGACCTTTGACCCGTATGTTTATACATGTCATGGACCAGATTGGGCTTTTGTTATAAATTGGGCCAGGAATTGGATTATTAGGAAATGGATTTGGACTTAGTTATATAAATAGATTTAGGGCTTAGGTTTATAGGCTAATGGGCTGACCCGGCCCAATAAAATGGGTACGGGTTAGCCTGTTAAGGATGTACACGCCTTCGGTCTCGATTTCTTTTACTCTTCCATTCCCGTGCTCGTTTGTCTTTTTTTTACTTGTTTTGTCCATTTTTAACATATCCATTACCTGCAAGACATAACAACCAAAACACACTGCATTTTTTTCTATTTTTGGTCATTATTGGTCTTTTAAGCTCATTTTATTAGGTAAAAGGTATGTGTATTTAAGCACATACCAAAATCCCCCATACTAAGCTATTGTCGTGTCCTCACGCAATGTCATAAACACACACTTAGAAAACTAAAAATTTCAACCCCCTTAGACTAATTACCTCAAAAAGTAGCAAAGAGTTCATCTAAGGAGATTGAGAAATCACTAGTTTTGAAAAGCTCTCCGTTTTACAATTTTTATGCATTTATATCATAACTATCACGGAACAAGAAACACTAAAAAGGATAAATTCATCGTCCCTAATTTTTCACTCGCCCCAAACCAAGCTTAAAAACAAAATCATTGTTAAATACAAGTTAAGATGCTAACACTACTCATAAATGCTAATTGTGAATGCATAGCTACTTTCTGCTCCCTTATTCCTAAATCCTCTAAAGATTTTATTATTATTATTTGTGACAAATAAATTAATGTCTTATTCACATAAAGTAAACCCAGTTTAGACCATAAGTAGTTTGAAATCCTTTCCTAAAGAGACGATATGATGAGAATAAAGTCCACGTTAAGGTTTAATTTTGCACGATTTAGGAGTTATCCTTTTTCGATAACCCCGGAGTCAAAATTTGGATTTATTGTAGATATTATTACAACTTTATTAAACCTCGGTCCTTTAGAAGGCTGCAACATCGGTTGTGAGCCGGCAAGATGCAGCAAACATATTTCGACCTCGGTAATTTCCTTGACCTTTTAGAAGGCTGCAACATCGGTTGTGAGCCGGCAAGATGCAACAAACTTTTATCAGTCTTGGATTATTACTATGTGCCTTATTTAGAAGACTGCAACATCGGTTGTGAGCTGGCAAGATGCAGTAAACTTTTATCAGCCCATAGTTTTTATTCTTATTATTACCTCCACCCTTTAAACGACTACCACATCGGTTGTGAGCCGGCAAGAGGTAGTGGTCTTATTTCGGCTTCGGTTTATTACATAACTTTTTTATTATTATTAGCCAAATTTCAAGTCCTGTGGTCTTTTAACAACTGCCACATCGGTATGCGAGCCGACCATGGTCCAGGAGTCTATTTCCCCACAACACTGACAAAACCTTGATGTGTACCTTACTTTCACCAGAAAGAATCTCTACGAAGTGATTTAAACTAAGAATCGCAAAAACCTAAAGTAACTTTATTTATTCAACAATTATATAACGTTTATTAAGTTGATGGGAGCAAAAATCCACAATTAACCTCTATGAGCCTTAAAGAGTTCCAACTACTCTATGTTTAGCATCTAACTTATATAAAACTCTATCATTTTTCGTTCTTCGCAAATTTAAAATCTTTAATAAAAAGATCCACGAATGCTTAGTCTAATAAAAACAATCTTAGCCTATTTAAAGTCTATCATGGAAACTTGCAAACTCTTGGCTTTTTCAAGCTAGAATTCGCGTTTTAAAGCTTCTTGTATAAAAGACTAGCAAAAGCTTAAATTTATATAAGTTAAGGGGCAAGCTAGAGCGCAACATGCTCGATCAAGTCAAAATTTATTCCTAAAAAGACAAAAATGTGTCGAAACACTCATTCTCTTTTTGCAAATTTTTAAATTTTGGCATATTTTTACCATTTTTGGTGGAAAAACAGGGTTACGTAAAGACAAGGCAAATGCAAATAAGATCGAATCAAAAGACCCCCCATACTAGAACTACACATTGTCCTCAATGTGAGACTGTCACCCACATACTAATTTCAAGGCATAATCCAAATATTAAGGGGTTTCTACGCAAATCTAAAGCTGTTTATTAAGTATGCTTAATAGATAAACATTAAATCAATAAGATCTAGGATATCAAATTCCCAAATATAAGCATGTGAAGGATTGAAGATCGAGTGGACGATGGACAAAACCATGAGCACGAGAGTCTTCATAATTCAGGGCAATCCTGGACATAAACCACAAACCACAAAACATGAAACACGAGAAAGGAAGAGGCGAGACTCCTCACATCACACTTATTAATAAATATTAATATACTACTACTAAGGATAAGCATGGGTTGTCACCCATGAAGCGCTTGTTTTTGTGCGAGTCTCTAGCTTGACTCTCCCTATATCATCGTAATATTAGGGATGAAACAAGTGGAAGAGCAAACTTCTATTGGACATTCATATGCCACCGGCTTTAGAGAAGAAAAATGAAAAGCGGAGATGTCGGGGTCAAAAATGATATCCTCACTCCCGAAGGAGAGAGGAAAAGGAGAATTCACCGGATAAGTGAAATAACAAAGAAATGTTCGGATAACATATGTGAAGGAAAGATAATGGTGATCCACAAAGGATAAGTTTACATATGTAGGAGAAAAAATTAACTCATGAATCCCAGGGTCAAAAACTTTGTCCTTGGTAATCAAATCATCAATTGGAGAATCGTATAAAATCTTCTTCCAATCATTCTCTTTAGATTCCAAATCAACTAAATTATCATTCTCTTCTAGAGGCGGTTCATCGGTGAATCCCTCGAGAATGGAAACAACGCTTATAAACGGATCATGTTGAAGAAGAAGCTTAATGTCGTCACTTGGGGCTAGACACTCATCCTCATTAGAATCAAAAAGAGGTGTGACTAGTAAATTCGACTCATCAAGATTGGAATCATAAGAATCCTTGCACTCGGTGTCCTCTAACTCCTCATCAAAAAGAGGATTCGAGTAAAATTTAAAATTGTCGTCCGGAACGTCCTCATCGGATAGTGACTCGTCATCATTAGAGGTAAAATCGTCATTTGAATCAAAAAGAGGGTTAGAGAAAGTCATGGATTTTTCCTCAAAAATACTAATGGGAGAGAAATCATCACTCGACTGTAAATCACAAGCAATAAGAAAATTGATATTCAATAACTTATCATGAGGTATATCATCCTTCACCCCTTCTAAGCTGACGAGCTCAGAATCGGGAAGTGATGCCTCAACGTAATCGATTTCCTCAAAAGAATCATCATCACTCGAAGTACAATCATTGTTAAAATCAGAGAAAATCTCAAAGTGATCGTTTAAAACATCAAGAGGAGGAGAATTATCACAAAAAGGCACATCACACGTATCGTTGGAAATACCCTCGGACTCACTTGGGATTAGGACAAGGTCCTCAACACTAGACTTTGTGACTTTGTCTGATTCCGTTTCTGGAATAGTGCTAAGATGCTCGTCCCCCATACTTAGAGAGTTATCGGGTTCCTCGATTGGTAAGACGGGTGTGATTGCATTAGACGAATTCTCTAAATATTTCCTATATTGAATAGTGTACTCATCATCATCGTCGTCATAGCAAAAAGATTTAAAACGTTGCGAAGTACTAAGTTTAGCCACCTGCTCTAAATAGTGAAGCTCTTTCTTTTTATTAATCTCAATACTCATTCCATTGAATTTACTTTTAAGCTCAGCAATCATATCTTCACATGTCCTTCTAAAACGAATATCTATTTTCTCATTACGATAATCTTTAATTTGTAAGTCATTACTTAAACTTTTCATTTTATCTAAATAATGCTGCTTTAGATCCTCCATTTCTTTGAGACTCATTTCACGAGGAGGTGATTCATCGATATTAGCCGCCTGCTGTCGTTCACGAAATTCTTCAAACATAGGTCGCAAACTTTCAATGATTTCTTTATTTTATTTACTTATCCACTCTTGATTTATAATCAGAGGCTGATGATCGATGGAATATTGCGGGGGTTGATCAAAACCGGAATAATTGGGCTCAAAATAGTTTTGATTCATCGGTTGACATTGAAAACTTTCATGAGGACCCTCACAGTTTTCACAACAAAGATATTGTTGTGGAAAACTTGATGATTTTTGCGGATAATAATTATCACTAAAGTGTTTATTGTAGCCCAGTTCTTGCTCATGGACAAGCAGGAACCGTGGCGGATAATCAAACCCATAGTGAGAATCGTTCCCACATAACTCGCACGAATATGTCTCGAACTAGGGCTGTGGAGGTGGGTAAGAAAAATTAGGTGTTTCATTATAAGGAAAAGGATTAGGGTCATAGACAAACTCGTTTCCGGCTCCTACAATGCTACAACTTGGACAATTTCTACCGTTAAACGGACCTCCACACCACGAGCAACCAAAATGGTTATACGAAGACATGTCGAAGAATTAAACGGGTAAGAGGATAAAGAAGATAAGAATTAAACGATATACAAGAGGATAGAGAAGAATATTTTTAGATTTTTAAAATAATACATAAGGAAAGAAATAATAAAAATAAGAAAGTACAATTATTTTGGTAACCGAAAGTCAAACGTGCACGGAAGCTCTCTAGAAAACACACAAAGAAGCGGAGGCGCGGGTAAGAGCGAGGCTTTTTAAAAACCTTCTCCTTTTGGGTCGAAGTTCGTAGGATCGACCCTCCTTATACCTCTCTTATAGTATGTTAACTAAAGATGAGCCGAAATGATAATTAACAAACGGTTAATTTTTATATTAAAAATAAAAGAAAAATAAGAATAGAAGTGTAAAATATTTTGTATTTTTATGGTTTTATAATAAAAAGAAAATATTCACAATTAAAAACGATAACTTCACGAGGAAGGGTCTTCAAAAACTAATCTTCAAACGTTAACACGATAATCGCACACACCTCCCCGGCAACGGCGCCAAAAATTGGTTCATCCCGATACGTATATATAATATATAGTATAAGGATTTATCAATAATAGTATAGTAATAAGTATTCCGTGAGGATTCTAGAAGATTAATTTTATCCAAAGTAAAATTCAAAACCTTCCCGAGTCGTATCCCGACGAGGTGCGAATTGAAAATCGGTTAAGTTCGTGATCGCGTGATATGAATGGTTTTAAAGATCTTGATTTGGTTTCTAATTCTACTAATGAAAACGCATAAAAACATGTAAATGCAAGTAACGATTACGACAATTAAAACTTAAAGCTAAAAACAATAACGGGAATCCTAAAACGCGACTAATTTAGCTAGTATAACAAATTTAAGCCCTACCAATGCAAATTTAATTTTAATAAATCCTAAATGACTAAAAGTAATTTTCAGAAAAAGAATTATATTTTTTTGGTTTTTATTTTATTTGTTGTGAATTAAAAACGATTTTAATCTAGAAAATTAATTAAAATTAGTAAACTACTCCTAAAAATTCTAGAAAAATTATGGAAAGTATTTAAGACTAAAAGGAATCTATTAAAAATGAAATCAGGAAAATAAGCTTAACGAATAAGCAGGAAATAAGCAGTTTAGCACGTATAAGCAAAATGGAAAAATGACTATAAGAATATAATGCAAAGGAATCCTAATGTAAAAGTCCCAAGGGCGCAATTGGTTATGTGTGTGTTATGTTGAGAAGTGTGTGTGCTTTGGGAAAGGTCACAGGCTCGAACCTGGGGCTTTCCTTTTTGCAAAAAAAATTATTTTTGAAAACTTTTTGTACAAGCTTAAAGAACTAATGAAAATAAGCAAATTTTATAACCAAGACTTCTTCTAAAACTTAATAATAAGCACAGTATAAGCATTTTAAAATGACAGAATTCCTATTAAGCTTTAAATGAAAATTGGCTAAACTGTTTTGAACTTTTAAGACTAAATAAGCAATAAGAGACCTAATAAGCATAAGACATACATTAAGCTACCCTTAATAAGCACTAAGGAATAGGAATTTACTAACAATCAGAGCTTAAAAGCTCTAAGAAAACTGAAAACAAAAGACAGCCTTAAACTAGCAGTTTTTAAAGGAAGGATACCCAATTCTTAGCTAAAATTAAGAGTTAATAAGCAATTGTAAAAGGGTGTAGACCAAAGGCATACGGAGTTTGGCCTCCAAAGAACTAATTGACACACATTTTAGGAAAAATGACTTAAAAACAAGCTAGAAATAGGACTTGGAAAAGTGACAGTTTTATCTAAAGTTCTTTTTGGCTTTTTGAAGAAAAGTGACACTTTTAAGCTTAATTTTTAAGGACCTAAGCTAAACTAACTAAGCTATTAACAGAAAACAGATTTAACTAATCCTCTAAAAAGCTCAAATAAAAAAAACTAAACCATAATTTACCATAAATCTAACCTTAATTTTCTTATGAAAAACTGACTTTTTAAAAAAACTAAAAACTTATGATGAAAAATTGTTATGATATTAAACTTATAAAACCAAATGAACAAATCAAAAACTAAGCACTCTAATGCAGTAGAAACAACACTTTAAATCATAAAATCCTGATCCTAATGCATAGCATGAATAAATCACCAAAATCAGAACCTAGAAAATTCATCAAAACAGCAGACTTAGGAACATGAATAACTAAACCTTAAAACTTAACTTCAAAATTTAATAGCTTTTAAAAACTTATTATTAGACTTACTAAAAGCTTATAGAAGTAGATTAAAAAGCTGACATTAGCTTAAACAGTGGTAACCTTAGGTGCCAATGCTTATGCCAAACACCCCTTTATAATTTCTATAACCATTTTAAGCTCAAGTGAGACTTAGATAAGCCTTAAAAACTAAAAATAGCTTAAACATAAGATCAAATCAGGTCTTATTTGCAATTAAAGCACAAAGAATAAGCTAAACTTAATAAGTTATTTGGACTATTTAATGACTGTTTTGATTTAAATCTAAGAAATACTTAAAAACAGATTATGACAAGCCTTTAAACAGATCTAATAAGCAATATTAAGACAAATTAAGTACAAATAAGCAAGACATAAGCAAAATTAAGCAGTAAATAAGCAAATCATAGAAAAAACTAAATTTTAAGTGAAAAGAGATGATACCTCGATCCTAGCTCAACAAGGATCAAAAAGTGCTCAAATGAGCTTATCTACATGCTCTAGCTTATGAAAATAAGCTAGTAAAAGTCCAATAAGCCCATCCCTTTCTGGTTTATCATCCATGTTTAAGCAATCCATGATAAAGCATAGGTAAGTGAACTTTTTAATGAAACAATGCTATCAAAGAAAGCTTAGCTGATTTAGTAAAAACTTATAGGGTAAAAGAGCTTATGAACTTTGCTTAAATGAAATCCAAACACATTATGAAATTTAATTGCTTAAAAGTAAAACAGAATTTAAAGGACAAGATTTAGGTAAACTGAATTTGCATTAATGAAAAGATGAAATTACATTGTTTAAAAGGAAATTACATTAAAATAAGATCAATAAGCTGGAAAAATAAGCTATAAGCTAATCTATACTACTCCTACACTAGATACTTTGCTCTGTGAGGTGAGGCCTCCTTTTATAGGAGTGAGGTGAAGCTTCTAGCCCACTGGACGCTCCTCATCCTTCTAATCTTGGCCATCCATCAATAACTGCCTCCAAATCACATAATCTTGACCGTTGGATCTAGTACACGTCCCATCATCCAATGATTTTGCTGGGGATTGCCAGCGTGGCTCCCAAATGTGTCAGTGGTGTCAGCAAATCCTTCTAGAAGCAATATGAACGAGTACTTGGTTGATTTACCCTGTGTAACTGTGTGTAAGAATGGAAGGAGGGAAATGAGAATGATACACAGTAACTTTGACCGAGTATCACTTGGACCTTTGACCCGTGTGTTTATACATGTCATGGACCAGATTGGGCTTTTGTTATAAATTAGGCCAGGAATTGGATTATTAGGAAATGGATTTGGACTTAGTTATATAAATAGATTTAGGGCTTAGGTTTATAGGCTAATGGGCTGACCCGACCCAATAAAATGGGTACGGGTTGGCCTGTTAAGGATGTACACGCCTTCGGTCTCGATTTCTTTTACTCTTCCATTCCCGTGCTCGTATTTTGTCTTTTTTACTTGTTTTGTCCATTTTTAACATATCCATTACCTGCAAGACATAACAACCAAAACACACATATACACTGCATTTTTTATTATGCTAAGAGTCGTCTTGCTAATCAAGATAAAAGATTAAAAAGTATCATTATATCTTGTTTGCCAAATGATGTCATGAAATCTGTCATTAAGTGCAAAACTGCTAAAGAAATGTGGAATGATCTCATCCTAGCTCATGAGGGACCATCTGATACAAGAGATACCAAGATTGCAGCCTTAAGACTTAAGTTCAATGCTTTTAAATCACTTGAGGGTGAAAAAGTAATGGGAACGTTCACAAGGCTGAAATGTTTGTTAAATGACCTTGAAAATAATGGTGTTACCATTCCTCAAGCAGAAGTCAATGCCACGTTTGTTAATAGCCTGCCAAGAAAATGGCTGAGCATGAATCAAACTCAGAGGGCAAATAATTCCATTAAAAACGACAGTCTGGCTACACTATATGGCAAGTACAATTATGAGGAAGGTCTGATTGATCAAATCTATGAGTCAGAGACACAAAGATTTTCAATTCAGGCCTCAAGCTCAAAAGCCTTGATTTCTAACACACAATTTCAGGACAGTGACTCAGATGTTGAAGAGGATCAGAGGACCAGCAATGAATTTATGGCTGACTTGAACGCTGAGTATCATGAAAGAGCTCTGCTTGCAAATCAGAAAAGATTCTATAAAAGATCTGGGAGGGTTGGATCTGCTAGGAAACCCATAGACAAAACTAAAGAAACTTGTTTTGCTTGTGGGAAAACTGGCCATTTTCAAAAGGACTGCCCTTCAAACAAAACATCCACTCCATCCTATCCATCCTCAAACAACTCATTCAACAAATTCAAATCATACACACCACCCATCAACCAAACATCTTCCCATAACACTGGTAACTATCAAAAAGACTACAAAGGAAAATACAAGGGACTTAAAGCTGAAATGGCTGTCCTAACCCAAAGGATTGATGATCTGACAAAGGGAAAGAGTGAAAAAGGGAAGATTGATAAGGGAAAGAGTGAAAAGGGGTTGATAGCTGAGTCATTTGACTAGGATGAAGAATCTGTGTCCTTAGAGGATGAAGGAACCACCAGGATTAGAGCTTTTATGGAAATTGCTGAAGATGAGCCTTCTGTGGGGAAGGCTGATGCAAGGTCTGGTCAATGGGTTGACATCACTATGAAAAAGGTACACAGACTTTTGTCTATCACTGATAGTGATGATAGAAAACATGTCTTAGATTACACTCATGTTGACCTTATTTATGTAGAGGATCAGAGAAAAAACATGGTTAACAAATATAATCTTCTTAAGCAAGAATTGTCCTTACATAAGTCTGAACTGAGTAATCTAAAAAATACTGTGTCTATTAACTCATCCATTCAGAATGAAGTCATTAGAGTCAATCTGGAAAATGAATATCTGAAGGATGAGATCTCTGAACTAAAAAAGGTTATAGAAAAATGGACATGTAGCAAAGTCACCCTTGACCAACTGCTCTCTGAGCAAATACTTGGCAATACTGTCAAAGCTCTTAGAGGAAAAGGTAGGAGAAAAGAGAACAACCGCTCTAAGGAAGTTCTGTTCACCAAGGCTGATGTATCCACATCTGAGTCTGCTCATATGATCACCTCTGACTCTGAGGATGACAGTGACATTCAGGAACCTCTACCCCCTCTTCCTAAGTTGACTAGGGCAGATCCATCTGGTGCTTCTAATAATCTTATTTCATTGTCTGACCTTACTGCTAACATGGCTGATTTGACACTTAATACTGCTTCTAAAGAGATTAAAAAATCTTCTAATAAAGTGTCACAAACCTATGTCATAAAGAAAAAGATTGAATCTAAGCATTCAGCTGTCCAAAACTCATGTCTTGATAAGAATGCTCTCCCATCAACAGAGCAACTTCTTTTAACTCTGATGGAAGAAGTAAAAGGTATCAAGAACCAAATTCTGATCCCTTCAGACACTTCTTCATCAGTGTCCCAGGCCTGTAGTTCAAAGACCTCCAAGAAAAAGGTCTGGTATGGACCATGTAAACACTGTGGGATGAGGAACCATCTCTCTGATGATTTCTACTCAAATCCTAAGTGTTCTACTTGTGGCTCAATCTCCCACACTACCGAGGAACACACATAACAAACTGCTGTTAGGAAATCTTTAAGCAAACTGAAAGGTCAATCCACATCTAAACCCACACCTGTTAGAACTACTAGAATATCGAAGACATTTGGTGAGTGTAAATATTGTGGGTCCAACAAACATCACCTATATGACTGTGAATTTTACCCAAGGTGTGAAATTTGTGGGAGCATAGCTCATGAGATTGCTAATTCTCCAAAAAACCTAAGAAAGAGCAGGAAACAAAGGGTTGCTATCAAGCAATCAGAACCCACTGAAAAGTGGGTTCATAAAAGGAACTAATCTGTGTGAAAATGTATGTGCATGATTACTTAAAAGGTCTGTATGGTACCTAGATAGTGGTTGTTCTAGACACATGACATGAGTGAAACAATATCTGCACAAATATTCAAAGGAGCCAGGTACTAAAGTGGTTTTTGGAGATGATTCTTTAGGGGACACAGAAGGATATGGCTCAGTTAATTGTAATGAAATCACTTTCACCAGGGTTGCTTATGTGAATGGTTTGAAGCATAACTTAATTAGCATCAGTCAGCTGTGTGATGCTAATGATCGTAGTCAATAGTATATATATATATATATATATATATATATATATATATATATATATATATATATATATATATATATATATAGGTAAATCAGTAAATCACTTTTAACAAGAGCGATAAACCAACTCACAAATAAAATATAATTCCGAAAGTGTCGATTTCGAAAGTGACCCCTTCTAGTCGTTTCCCGGGTCGTTTATGTTCCAACGAGGTGTGAATTGAACTTCGTGTTGAGATTTGTGATCGAGATTTTGAATAGATTAAGATTTTGGATTTGGATTCTAATTTCTACAAATGTAAAGCAAAAATCAAATAAAAACAAGCAACAATTAAAGCGGATACGAATTAAACACTAAAAAAACGTTAACGAGATTCTAGAAACGCAACCTAAAAACCTAAAACATCAAATTTTAACCCTAGAAAAGCAAATTTAATTTTTAAAAGTCATAAATGATAAAAGAAAATTTTAGAAAAAAAATTATATTTTTTTGACTTTTATTTAATTTATAATGTATTAAAAACAGTTTTACTCTAAAAATATTATTAAAAATACTAAACTATTTTATAAAATCTGAAAAAAATTATAAAAAGTACTTTGAACAATTCTGGTCCTAAGAAAAATAAAACTGGACAAGTAGCTTTTTGGAATAAGCTGTAAATAAGCTTTTAAAAGCTGATAAGCAAAACTGGTGAAAAACCCTTATGAATTAAATATTGCAAGTGTTTAATGAAAAAGTCCCAAGGGCATGTTTGTAGTGGAGAGTGGTGTTAAGACGTGTGTGTGTGAGGCTGAGGTCACAGGTTCAAGTCCTGGGCTTTAACTTTTTGAATTTTTTTTATATATTTTTTTTAAAACAGCTAAACATTAAGCTCAAATAAGCACTTTTAATAAAACAACTTATTATGAAACTAATTTTTAAGCACATGAATAAGCAAAAAGAAGTGACAGATTACCCTATTCTTGTTTTTGGATTTTCAGCATACAAAGCCAATTGCAGCTTAAGTTTTAAAGTTCTAAAATGATTTTGACCAACTAAGAACTAAAAACATATTGATAACACACATTAATAAGCTAAATGCAAACACATTTAAACAAAATTAAGCTAGATTGAGACCACAAATTGACTGCAAAATGAGACACTTAAGAACAAAACTTAAACTAGCAAACACTTAACTGGTTTTTAGGCTAAAATGATTAACATGCTATATCAAAGACTAAGGACTCAAAACAGACATATATTGATGCTAATGTAATTGAATTAGACCATAAAAACCTCTACTTAAGTGGACTTTTAAACGATTCATCAAATAATCAGTTTGAAAGGTTTATGAGCACACAGACTTGGAAAATTTGATAAAACTAACTTCAAACTAAACAAAACTTATTTTTAAACTTACCAGAACTGTTATTTAGGCTTAATTATAGCTAATAAAAATTGGATTGAGTACCAACATTAGCCAACACACTATTTTATCATACTTAGAATGCTTATCCAAACACCCCTTTAGAAAATGAAAATCCAATTAAAAGCTAAAACAAAACTCAATAAGCCTCAAATAGGCAAAACAGATGAAGAACTAAGAGAGTTAAGGCTAAATAAACATAGAGCTTATACTAATAAGCACTCATAATAAGCTGAACTTAATAAGCAGTTTTGAGCACTAAAAGAACAGTTCTTATGAAAACTGATCCAAAAGACGTACAAGCTATAACTTTAACACAAAAAGCATTTGTAGAGACAAAATAAGTAGCCATAAGCAATAATAAGCAGTAGGATAAGCAAACGGTAAATAAGCTTCAAAAATAAAATAAGAACTCACTTTTTATTGATTAATCTTTGAGAGTACAATACTTGAATGGTAAAATGACAATATTTAAAAGACAGAAAACATTAAAATAAGCTGTAAATAAGCAGAACTACACTACTCCTCAAACTAGCTCCCTCTACTGTGTGAATTCCATCCCCTATTTATAGGAGGATGTTGTGAGGTAAAACCACTAATCTTCTTCAATCCTTCCAAAATTACTAATGGAAAGCTCCAATCATTCTTCTTGATCATCAATCAGTCACTCAATCAATGAACTTGGCCCTTGACTTCCTCCAAGAAAACAATCAAAAGCAAGCAAGCACGGACACGAGAATCAGAAGAGTACAAAGCCGAAGCCCGAAAAGCCAAGCCTCAGCCTAAACCTTAGTCACTTTCCTCTCAAAACAAACCTCAAGGACCAATCTTGCAATTTCCAAAAGTTATTTATAACTTGAAAGAGATAAAAGAAAGACAAGGACCAAATGTGTAAACTTCCCAAAGTTCAACAGTTTTAACTGTCGAAGAAGGGGCGGGAAACACATTTACTATTCACCCGTCTTCTCCATTTCACTACCATGGTAAAACAAGGGGCAAATAGAAATTAAAGGGTGCGTTGGTCAATTCAAGGAAGCTCAAGCACAAATGCAAGGACAAATTAGTCTAATCAAGGGGATACTTATCCTAGTCCAAGCTCAATGCCACGTTAGCCATGGTGAAAGCACAAAATTATGTGGGTTTTGTGCTAAACTCACTCACAAAACTAACACAAACGTCACATCAAAGAATGCCAGCCTGGCAATCCTCAGATGTCCTCAAATTGATCCAACGTCTCACAATATAGATCAAATGATTGAAGAAATGATTGGTTGAGATTAAAAGTTTGGAGAGCAAGGCAAGAGGACCTAGAAGCTTCAGCTTGGCACTATAAATAGGCCTCATTCACACACACATGAGGAGTCTTCTCTTTTTATCTTTCTTTTTAGTAATTTTTAGCTTAATTTCGTAATTTTACTTAAATGTTTTTGTAATCTTCTTTTCTAGTAATGTAATTCAGTTTTCAATTAATGAAATTCAGTTTTAATTTGTCATAAGCTCTTCTTATTTTCAACCTTTAAGCTCTCTTAATAAGCCATTTTGTCTCAATAAGCTAATAAGCTCATATTAAGCTCTTTCAGTCTATAAGCTGAAATAGAGCTGTTTGAATTCAGAATTAATCTTACCTAAACCTTAAATCAGTTAAATCTATTATGGATCTAATTGGATTAGAGCTTTTTGGAAGGGGATCTTAACTTGGAAGAGATCCCAAGGACTTATACTCTAGCTTATTCATAAGCTAGGGAGCTTGTAGCTGCCTTAATTGGTTCCTTTTGTTTAGCTAAAGGATCAAGTAAGTTTCTCTTTTCACTCTTCTCTAATTTCAGTTTAAGTTGCTTAGTTTTAGTTTATATGCTTAATATTGCTTATTTGCTTATTCTCTTTGCTTATTAGTGTTTAAATATCTCTTCTAGTGCTTATTAGTTGTTTGTCCTAATCTGTTTTTGCTTATATAGTTATAGATCATTAGTTATTAATTTCTGTCATAAAAACTCATAAAATCCAAAAATATTAGTTTAAATAGTTTAGATCTTAGATTAAGGCTTATTCAGTTGTTTAATCATGATTATTAAGTTTGTTTTAAGCTAGTTTTTATCTGGTATTTAGTTTTTGTTCATTAGATTTCTCTTAAAAAGCTTTTCTCAAATCTGTTATAATGATTAAGTAGTGTTTGGTTAAGTGCAATCTCAATTTGCACTAGCAGTACTAACCTCAGTTAGTACTGCTGAATCTTTACACTACCAGTACTAACCATAAGTTAGTACTGTTAGCTTAAATTTCAGTAGGATTAAGTTTAGTTTCAGCTTATTAAGAATTTAGTTTCAGTTTTCATTATTTAGCTTAATTCATAGCTTATTTTTGTCCTTAAAAGTCGAATTGCATCAGCAGTACTTTCACTTGAAAGTACTGCTGAATTTTTACACTAGCAGTACTAACCTCAGTTAGTACTGCTGTGTTCTTAGCTTAATTTAGATAAGTAATTTTAAGATTTAGCTTATTAAATTCAGTAGGATTTAAGTTTTAATATAGCTTAATACGGTTTAAGTCTTAATTTGCAATTTCTAGCTTATTTACTTAGTTTAATTCCTTAGTTTAATTTAGCTGTCAAAAGTCATAAAAACCTGAAAATTCCAAAAACAGTAGGAACTTAAGTAGAGTCTAAAATTGGTTAATTCATCCAGTAATTCTAAGATTTTTATAGCTTAATTAGAAAGAATATAAGTAGTTTTATAAGTCCCTTAAAGTTTTAGAGTCAAGTTTAGCCTTATAAACTTTAAGCTCATTTGGAATTATGTGCTCTCTTGCTTATTACTGAGTTTTGCTTACTTCAGATTCAATTTCATTAGCATAAAAGTAGGTTTAAATCTTAGTTTTCTTTTCATTTAAAATAGCATATCATAAGTTCTTTAGAACTTCTTTCCCTTTTTCATTTGCTCTAGTTTTGAGTTTTCTATAGCTGATTATCTAAAACCAAGGGATAAGCCCACCTCCCTGTAACAGCTTAAGATAAGATCTTTTAGAGCTTTTTTGTGAGATTCAGCCCAAGTACCTTTATTAATCTTGTTTCCCCCTGTCTTCCTTACAACTTGCTTCTTTGAGATTTTTTCGATTTTTAAGCTCTTTAAAATTTCGAATGCTTATTGGACTTAGTTTGTTGTCGGGATAGATTCTCAGGGTAGAAAGTGTAACTTTTCGATTTTCATTGTTTTTCAGTTAGTCCCTCCGTTAGTTTCTTAGGTTTTTGCACCATTAGTCCTTAGTTAAGTTTTTAATTAAGTTTATTAGATTTAATTAGTAATTAGGTTTAATTTTTAATTAGTTTAATTAAACTTTTATAAAAAGAAAAAAAAATTTAGGGTTCTTATTTTTAATAATTTTCGGCAATTTTTCTTTATTTAGTGTAATTTTAGTTTGTCTACTTGCTTATTTGTCATTTATTTGTTGCTTTTTAATTAAATAGTAATAGCTTATCCAAAATATCTTTGCTTCATTCAAATCAGGATCCGAACTTAAAACGTGGTTTCAATTTCACTAGTCATTGGGGAAACGACCCGGGTGATCATACTTGCCCGGTTTAATATACGTATTATATATTATATTATATATATTTTTGAGAGTGAATTTTATCAAGGGTAACTTGGTAATTTTCTTAATTTCTCTTTTAAAGTATTATATTTTATATATATTTTACGTGTGTTTAAAACTACGAACCAAGCTTTTTTTCAGGAGACATATTCAAGATTATCTCAACTGCTATTCGTTCTGGAACTGCTGGAGTATCATCTATTGCAGGTACAGCTGGAATTGTTACTGTAGAAGGAGTGTAAGGACATTGAAGAATGCATTTCCTTAAGGCATCACCATTTGGTCTTGTATCGATGTATCTTAAGAAATGTGATTGTCATTGAGCGTATCTTCCCGTTGCAAGCATTGGTGGACGATCCCTTGAACCAGCTGCCATGATGTTGTTATGCATTTGACTGTCGGTTGTGTAAGTTGTAATCGGAGTAGTCATGATGAATGATTGTATGAATTAGAAGTGAAATGATGATTAGTATCTTAAGTGTAAATGTGTGTGATTGGAAGTTGTGTGTAAAATAAAAGCAATAAACGTCCACGGATTTATACAAAACTATGATTTAAACCGGAGAAAAGAAGTGACCTTATACCGGGATATTTTACAAATCAAGAGAAAACCGTAAAGTATAATTGTTTTGTGTTGCGTTTTGTTTTTGTAAATTAAATTGTCTTTTAAGTCTAATTTCGTTGAAGTTCCTTGTTAGTAGGGGGTGGTCTAAGTGTTCTACATGAGGTTTGTTGAAGTATTAAGTTAGTCCAAGTCTTTGACCAAACCACTGCCAAGAATATGGTAAACCGCTGCCAAGAAATTAAGTAAACCACTACTTAATTGGCAAACCACCACGTAATTGGCAAACCACCACGTAATTGGCAAACCACCACGTAATTGGCAAACCACCACGGAACAGACAAACCACCACGAGTATTGGCAAACCACCACGGAACAAACCGCCACCTGTATCAAACCGCTGGCAAGTGAGTTTATCAAACTGCTACACTAAATATAAGGTAAACCGCTTATTTTTCAAACCGTTGTCTATACTTTTATGTCAAACCCACCGCTTCAACCCCACCTACCCGCTGCTAGAAATCTCAAAAACCGTTGTCTGTTACTTGCCAACCCCCACCAAGTTTAGTTGGACAGAGTACGTTAAGGTGGGCTACTGAAAGAATTAACCACTACAACCTGTATAAACCGTTGCCTACTTAATATAGTAAACTGCTACAAAAAAAACTTAAACCGCTGCTAAACCACATAACAAACCGCCACCATATTTAGCCAAACCACTATGTGTACTTGTTTTTGTTCTTTTACACAGATTCGACTAACAAACAGAAACAAGTACTCTTCTTGTCCTTTAGCTTGTAATCGACTACAAACCAAACCTAAGTGTACTATTTTCTCCAAACTGCTACAAAAACTAACAAACAAACAAAGAAAAATTCTTGTATTAGCCAACCCGCTACAAGAAAACATAAAAAGTAAGCTACAAAACAAAGCTCAAAACTACAAAATCCTATGTTTGAATATAGATTAAGCTACGAATAGGGACATAGATCAAAGACGTACAAGCTATTTGCAGTTTAGAAACCTAGAGCAAACAAAACCATGACCTAGGAGCTTATAAGCAAACCGAATCACAAGTATGCTAAAGAATGCTTTCCATCCACGAATTCATGACACAAATAAGCAAGTATAGATAGAAAGAAGAAACTACAGCTTTAGCAATAAAGCCGTGAGCTAATAAGCTAAAATAATGTTAAAAAATAAGCTTAAACACTACAAATCAAACACCTATCTACCCGAGGCTCTTGATACCAATTGTTGGAACCAAAAATATCATTTCACTTCACCATGTTAACAAGAATCAAAGATAAGAAGATGAGAAGAAAATAGGAAGAAGTTAGAGAGAGAAACAAAAGAGAGAAAATGAAGGTTTAAATCATACAAGTGTGTGAAAAAACACATGAGAAAACCTAACACTCTCTCCACACTTAAAAGAGGGGAATTAATACCTAGACTCCTTAAGATAGACGCCTAGTCTTTTCTAACATAGAGGTCGTCGCTCGGGTTTTTGGTTGGGCTTAAAACCCGATACTCGTGACCAAGTACCTATTACATAAACGATCCCCGTTTACCCTTTCTAGGCCTATACAACAATATATAATTAAGTAAACAGTGTTAAAAATGGATATAGATCATAGTCATTCCATAATTTAACTATAATGTTTCTCGTTTCTAAAATTGATCTAGATTACCAAATGTAACAAGAATCATCTTGACTACACTTTGGGCACGACCATGCAAACATCTGATCAACTTAACGAAAAGCCCAATTAGTATCTAACTCCATAACACGTGGATGAACAGGAGTGGCTCAACCTTCTCGGAGGCCTAAAGCGAAGCCTTAAAACGGGGCCTTTTTATCAAAGATACTTGCCGAAAAATAGTATATATAGAATTAACCTTTTAAAGTTTTTTATATGTGAAATCTATGATTAGTTTCTCGAAATCATAATATTTCATTTACAATTTATAAGTGAGCCAATAAATCTAATCTTTTTGTGACACTTTCGATCATAAATAACTCTTAATTAACTTTAATTTTAAAATACTTTCTTTTTCTAAAGAAATTGTTACCGGAATGGTTAACATTATTCTATACGTCATATAAGTTTTATGGAGAAAGTTTAGATTTATAATTTGATTAAGTATACCAATCGGTATAACATTTTTCACATGTATAATTTTTCTCAAAACTCTTAGTTTCAAAAATAAATCTATACAATTAATAAGAATTGTTATAATATGGTTTCAAGAACTTTCAAGGTTCAAACGATTACCTTAGCTTATTATCATCTAGCGATTTTAAAATTTTTGATGCTAGATAGTAAACTAAAGATACATTCATACAATCTAAATTGGTCAATTTTTTTCTAGTGATGAAATAGCTTGAACCGCAATGTATAAGAAATAAACGGTTCTAAGAGTCTCTTCGCAAGCTTTTATAGTTTCATTGTCAACTTCGTCATCATATTTTCTATTTCTACAAATAGCTCGTGTTCTTTTCAATTTTTCATTCTACATACGTATTTTTCTACCAATTTCTTTTAGCGGAAACTAAAACATCCTTAAAAGCAACTTTTTATTGAAGAATGATATACATGACTAGATGAGAAACATCAAAGAGTCAAAGTATGTTTGTGAGTGTCAAAAAATAAACGTCGATTCATCAATGTAAATGGTTAAATGATAGTTATCACATGGCTTAAATTTACCTTTGCTTATTTTTCATGCAAAAACGAGTCTTTTATATATCGTAGGCTTGAAAACTAAAAAAGGACAAACAAAAGAGACCCAAAACTTTGATTATTCAACATATATCGGCTTATTGGGGCCATGAATAATCGAATCTTTAAAGATGACGGCAAGAAAAACATGTAACTGACTTTATACATACACATGATCCTAGAAAATTTGGGGCCTTAAAAAATTTGGGGCCTAAAGCCCTAGCTTCACTTGCTTTACCATTGAGCCACCACTGGATGAACAAATTCTATTTTGACTACAAGTGTTATTCATATGCTTCATAACACTTCTGAAAGCCTTTATAACTATCTTATTTAGAATAGCGTTTGACTAGAATCAAGAAATGTCATTCACACATGCAAAACATGCTTGTGTATCAAGTTTGAGGATGAGCAAAAACTCTACCATATGTGTAATTCAGTTAATGACGCCGATCCATAAAGTAAGTTCACATAAGTTGGGGTATCAAATATTCAAACTCATTGAATAACATATGAGTTTGCCATACACATATTTTAATATTCAATATAATATAGCCAATCAGTCACATTTGTCTTATCTCAATGATATTTTTATATCGTTGACTAACAATAAACATTTTTAGAATAAATAAATTCAAAAATTTAAATATAAAAAACAATTATATAAAGAGTTAATTGCATTTTTGGTCCCTGTAGTATAGCCAAATTGCAGGTTTGGGACCCTAACTTTCGAAATTGCAGTGATGGTCCCTACTTTCAAGTTTCCGTTGCAAATTTGGTCCCGGGCCGAGACCAAACCTGCAATTTGGCCAAACCACAGAGACCTAAAATGCAACCCAAAAGGACCAAACCTGCAACCCAAACTTGAAAATAGGGACCATCACTGCAATTTCGAAAGTTAGAGTCTCAAACTTGCAATTTGGCCATACCGCAAGGACCAAAAATGCAATTTACTCTTATATAAATGAAAACGATATATATCAATTATCATTTAATACAACTTCTTGGTGTTTTATTATCTAACAAACAAGTTTCAGTTTTAGAGAATTTTAAAAATTGACCAAACAACTAGCGACTCGTGGAGACCACGGAGATGTTACCAAGAAAGGATAAGGAAGTTTATTGTGTCATCGCATATGTCATTCAATCCCTTAAAATATATTTGAACAAGCAAAGATATTCGCGTGTTGTTGCGGGCGTTAATTTTTCGCACGTTGTTGCAGGGCGTTATATTTATTTATTTTTATTTTTTTAACTTTTTTTTCGCACGTTTTTTTTATGTTTAATAGTGTAAGTTTATTTTTTCATGCACGTTACCGCGGTGCGTTAATTTTTCGCGCGTTGTTGCGTGTCATTAATTCTTTTTTTTCCTTTAATTTTGTGCGAGTTTATTTTGTCGGTCTCATATTTAATAGTGCGGGTTTACTTTTTCAGTATCGTGTTTAGTAGTTTTTTTATGGTCTTACGCGTTGTTGCGTGCCGTTAAAATTTTATTTTTTTATTATTTTATTTTTTTTTATTTTTTTTGCGAATTTATTTTTTTGGTCTCATGGTGTAAAATGACACTGTTTAAGTCAATTCGGAAATGTTACTGCGGGTATTTTTTATCTGAATGCGTCGGTACTTTTGTAACATTTTTTTCCTCCCTATTTTGTGCCAACAATTTTTTTTTTTTTTTTTTTAAAAACTAATTAGACCGGCCCAAATTTTTTGGCTAAATTTTTTGGCCCAGCACTGTAGCACTGTAGCTACAGTGCTTAAATGAACAGTAAGTCAACCCGTCTCTATTGATTATATATATAATGTAACGTTTTGGATTTAGTGGAAAGAAAGTTAGCTAAAAGCAGGAAACAAATCTTATTGAAGTCATCAATTTCACGATCCTACTTTTATTCCTTTTATCTAGAGTTTCCAAAGTTCTACGTTGATGGGCTAGATTTTTTTTAGAACGGCAATTTTTAACTATCGATTATAAATATATTTCATATGTTTTAAATAAAACTTGAACTCACACAGCTATTTAGTCGGAGAATTTCTCACACAACATAATAATACCATTGAGACACCAGCTATTTAGTGTTGATGGGCTAGCTGAGTGGCTCATATTGTCCAATCTTCTTGTAATATGATTTGCTGGATGTATTTTTCATACATAATTCATAGGTTTGATAACTTTCTATATCCGTTGTATTTATTTATCTTTAGTAATATGTATATGAAGTTGACCACAAATTTGACTTGGATCGAGTTAGTCGGGTTCAGATCAATTCAGTTCAAGGCTAGAAAAACATACCCGAACACGATTTTATTAAGATCTCGGGTTAGTCGAGTTCGTGTTTATTTGGGTCTGGTCCAATCGGATCGAGTCTATTCGAGTTTGGATCAACTCCATTCGATTAAATTTTTTGCCTAGTTCAATAAGTTTTCCTTGATAAATTTTAAAAAATATATCAAAAAGATTAAAAAAAACCTTTTAATTGGGTCAATTTTATCGGGTCGACCAAAACCTGAGATTGCCACACATTTTCAACCGATACTCGACATATTTTGTACTCGGGGTTACTTGGATTGATACGAATACCCGACCCCGTGCCACACCCGATTTTGAGTTACGAAGTGTAATCTGTTTAACGCCTGATAATATTTTTTACTACTTTATTTCTTTACAGTTCAACTTGATTACCCTAAAAAGAGTTTATCGGGGAAACCCTTTACCCAAAAAAAAAAGAGTTTGCCCTAAAAAGTTTTTATGATGCAAACTTCATATAATATATAATATGGTAAGGTGACACACTATTGGCACCCGCTAAACAGCAACCTATAAATACTTGAAAGAAGCAAATGAAACACAAATGACAATAATGAATCTTAACCATCTAATGAACTTCATCTCCACTACTAAAACCTTAAAACATCTTCTTCAAACTCACACACAATTAATAATCTCAGGCTACACACACAACAATCAGATAAACACAAACCTAATAAATTCTTACTCATTTTTCAAGAAAATAAATCTTTCTAGATTGGTTTTTAACCAAACACAAAACCCAGATGTCATTTTATATAATTCTATCATTAAAGCACATATAAGATCAAAACAGTATCAAGAAGCTATCTTTATTTTTAATAAAATGGTTAAAAATGATATATGGCCTGATAAGTATACTTATACATTTGTGCTTAAAGCTTGTACTTTACTTTTGGATATTGAAAAGGGTGTTTGGATTCATGAACAGATTTTGGAAAGAGGGTTGGAAGGTGATGTTTTTATTGGGGCTGGATTGGTTGATTTGTATTGCAAGTGTGGGCGGTTGGTTGATGCGCGTAAAGTGTTTGATAAAATGTGGGAGAAAGATGTGGCGGTGTGGAATGCGATGGTGGCGGGGTTGTCGCAGAGTTTGGATTATGGTGAGGCGGTTGAGGTTTTTCGGAGTATGTGGATGTTTGGTGGAGTTGAGGTGAATAGTGTTAGTTTGTTGAATTTGTTTCCGGCGATATGTAAGTTGTCGAGTGTTGGGTTGTGTAAGAGTGTGCACGGGTTTGTGATTAGGAGATTGTTTCCGAATAGTGTTGTGAATGGATTGATTGATGTGTACTCCAAGTGTGGAAGACCAGATGTTGCTTACCGGGTGTTTGAGCTGATGCATGAACCAGATGATGTTTCGTTGGGTACATTGATGGCAGGATTAGCACTGAATGGGTGTCATTACGAAGTGCTGGAACTGTTTGATCAGATGATGAATAATCGTTTAAATGTAAATATTGTATCAGTTGTAAGCGCTTTATCTGCAGCTGGTGAAACAAGAGATTTAGAAAAAGGGAAAATGATCCATGAATGTGTTAAGAAGAATAAATTTGATTCGGATATTCGTGTATCTACTCCTCTGATAACAATGTACGCCAAGTGTGGTGAGTTAGAAAAAGCTCAAGATTTGTTTCACAAGCTTTCTGGAAAAGATATGGTAGCTTGGTCTGCAGTTATCGCGGCTTTTGCACAATCTGGCCATCCTGAAGAAGCACTTGCTCTGTTTCGTGATATGCAGTATGCAGGTTTTAAACCAAGTATGGTCACAATAGTTGGTGTTATTCCAGCTTGTGCAGAGTACAAGAAGCTAGGAAAGAGTTTGCATTGTTATTCGATTAAACACGATATCAGTTCTGATGTTTCAATACAAACTTCACTAGTAGCAATGTATGCTAAATGTGACAAGTTCCCTTGTGCCATGGTTGTTTTTGAAAGAATGTCACATAAAGAGGTAGTGGCATGGAATGCTTTAATCAATCGGTATGCTCAGATTGGTGAGGCTCATCTTGCAATGGAACTTTTTGGCAGATTACAGTTGACCAATGTGCACCCCGATCCTGGGACCATTGTTGGTGTGGTTTCGGCATCGGCTCATTTAGGTGATCTAAATCTTGGAACTAGCATTCATGGGCTGGTTATGAAATATGGGTTTGAATCAGATTGTCATGTGAACAATGCGCTTATTGACATGTATGCCAAAAGCCACAGCCTTTCCTCTGCTGAACTTTTGTTCGGCTTAACCAAAAGTAAAGACCATGTACTATGGAATGTGATGATTAGTGCATATATACGACATGGGTGCGCTCAAGAATCAATTTCTACATTTCACCAAATGAAATCTAATGGTTTTTCTCCTGGTTTAGTCACATTTGTGAGTGTACTTCCTGCAGTTGCTTATTTGGCAGCCATAAAAGAAGGAACATCTTTACATGGTGAAATAATCCGTATGGGGTTCCTTTCTCATACCACAGTTAGTAACACCCTTATCGACATGTATTCAAAGTGTGGGCGTCTTGATTATGCAGAAGCCGTCTTCAGTGAGCTTAATGATAAAGATAATGTATCTTGGAATGTACTGCTAGCTGGATACGCGTTAAATGGCCGTGGGGATTGTGCGTTTAGTTTCTTTACACGAATGCAAGAAAATCTTGTAGAAATCGATCCAGTGTCATTTGTCAGCGTGTTGTCTGCTTGTAGACATGCGGGTCTAGTTAATGAGGGCAAGAACGTGTTTAAATTAATGAAAGAAAAACACAACATTGAGCCAAAGTTGGAACACTATGCTTGCATGGTGGATTTGTTGGGAAGAGCCGGTTTATTTGATGAAACTTTGCGGTTAATTGAGTCAATGCCAATGGAACCGGATGCTGGAGTTTGGGGGGGTTTATTGGGTGCGTGTCAAATGCATTCTAATGTTAAGGTAGCAGAGTTAGCATTAGATAATCTTGTGAAGTTAGAGCCAGGAAACCAAGCTCACTATGTGGTGTTATCGAGTATATATGCAGAATCTGGCCGATGGGCTGATGCAAGAAGCTTAAGGATGAAGATAATCGAGTCGGGAGTCAAGAAAACTCCAGGGCGTAGTTGGATTAATGAAAACCGAGATGTACCAGTTCTTGAAGGATGAGAAGACAGGCATATAATCGCAAAAAAATACAAAAGAAATAATGGGTTCCATAATACAAGTTTTTACAAAGTTTGTAAATGAATGTTTCTGATTTAGAATTGTATAGAAGAAATATAGTTTATGAACAAACTACGGAGTATAACATTTTTCTGATAAAATTTGTGTAACTTCGTATGCCATTAGTGTAAACGAAAAAAAAATTGTTTGCATAGATTAAAGCCAAAAAGGGCCCAACCGGGTTCGAACCGGTGACCTCTTGATCTGCAGTCAAATGCTCTACCACTGAGCTATGGACCCATTGTTGATCAGTAAAAGAAATCTAACTTAATATTAGTAATAATTTAGTTACTTACAATTTCCATGAATTTTCATGTTTATTCATAGATCTTAGACTGATCCACGGTCTCACTCGCTACAGTAACGGGTTCTTATTTTTAGGCCAGTCCGATTTTTTTTTTATTTGTATGCACAAAGTAGAAATGGAAAAAAAAAATACACTCGGAAACATCTTCGATACCTAATAACTTTAAAATAATCGATACGGTCACAAACATAAAACCCATTATATTAAAAAAAACCAATATAACAAAAAAAAACAACACTTTAAACATGAGGCCTAACACATAAGCCATATAAAAAAAATTTATTACTAATATACACATTTGTCAACAAACTAGCCTTAAAATTTCGCATAAAATGTGTGCCCAACAAAATTGGGCCAAATCTGGAACAAAGTAAAAAAAAAAAAAACTAGCCCAAAATTAGCCTGAAATCTGGCCCAAAGTAAAAAAAATACAAAAACGGCCCTCAACTTTTAACTATTTACGATTTTCTTACACAAAAAATCCCGTAAAAAAATTAACAAATTAATAGGTCAAGTTTTTTTATTGTTCACAACTTTTATTTAACATTCATAGGCCCAAATAAAAAGATATCGAAGTCCCAAAAAAAAGAAAATATTCGAGAAAAAAAATTATCCCCTCCAACGCAAAAAAAAATTTCTCGAAATCGTACAAAAAAAAAGGATATATCGTGGGAAAAAAATTAGCCAAAAAAAAAAACAAACGTGGACCCTCACCTTTTAAACTATTTACGATTTTTGACAACGCAAAAAATCCCGTAAAAAATATACAAAAAAAAACGTCAAGTTTGTATTGTTCACAAACTTTTATACATTCTCAGCCAAATAAAAAGATATCGGAACCGTCCAAAAAAAGAAAATATTCGGGAAGAATTAAACGTCCCAAGCTCAAAAAAAAAATACGAATTGTACAAAAAATTAAATATCCGGGAAAAAATTAGCCAAAAAAAAAACAACCCAAAAATAGGCCTTAAAATTCGGCTCAAAGTAAAAAAAATACAAACAGATCACTACTTTTAATATTTAGATTTTCTGACACAAAAAAATTCCCGTAAAAATTTTACAAACAGTTCCAAAAAAAAGAATATTAAGGAACAAATTAGCCGTCCCAACGCAAAATTTTTTTTCCCCGAATCATACATAAAAAAATATTAAAATTCACCTCGCCATAACGCATCGCCAAAAAAAAACCCCCGAAACGTAAAAAAAATTATTCGGGAAAAAATTAGCCCCGCCGCAACGCGCGGGTTCTTTTGCTTGTTTCATGACAATAAAATACAATATAAATCATTCAAATTCCAAAACATGTAAATACAATATTCATGAACCAAAAATTGATTTATAAGCCAATGGTTTTGCCATCATTATGATATTTTATGACAATAATTTACATTTTAAAACTTTCATAGTTATATATTATAAATATACACATTAGGTGAAGAAAACGGCGCCGTTTTGACTTTGCTACAGTAACAGGCTACCCTATTTTGGGCCAGCCCAATTTTGTGTTTTTTTTTTATATAATTTGTATGCACAAAGTAGGAGTTGACTTTGCTACAGTAACGGGCTCCCCCATTTTGGGCCAGCCCAATTTTGTGTTTTTTTTTTTTATAATTTGTATGCACAAAGTAGGAGTTAAAAAAAAATTACAAAAGTTCTGATTTATTCAGATAAAAAAAATACCCGCGGAAACATCTTCGATACCTAATAACTTTAAAATAACCGATATGGTCACAAACGTACAACCCATTATATTAAAAAAAACCCATATAGCAAAAAAAAAACAACACTTTAAACATGAGGCCCAACACATAAGCCATATAAAAAAAATTACTACAAAAACGCAGTCGTTTTGACTGTGGGCCGTTTGCTACAGTAACGGGCTCCCCGATTTTGGTTTTTTTTTTTTTTTTTTTTTTTTTTTTTTTAATTTGTATGCACAAAGTAGGAGTTAAAAAAAAATATTACAAAAGTTCCGATTTATTCAGATAAAAAAAATACCCGCGGAAACATCTTCGATACCTAATAACTTTAAAATAACCGATATGGTCACAAACGTACAACCCATTATATTAAAAAAAACCCATATAGCAAAAAAAAAAAACAAAAAACACCTTTAAAACATGAGGCCCAACGACAATAAGCCAGATAAAATTAAGTTTTTTAAAAAAAAACAAACTAAAAAAACACAGACAAAAAAACAAAAAACAAAAAAAAAAAAAAAACAAAAAAAAAACATAAAAAAAAATAACAAAACCAAAAAAAACCACAAACATAAAAAAAAAAAAAAACACAAAAAAAACAAACATAAAAAAACCAAAATAAAAAACAGAACAACACAATACCGAAAAAAAAAAAATAAAAAAACAAAAAAAATATACACATTTGTATCCGACACAACTAGCCTAAAATTCGCATAAATGGGGCTCCTAGTAAAAAAAGGAAATACAAAACGGTCGCCTCTACTTTTAACTATATTACCGAACTTTTCTTACACAAAAAAAAATCTCGTAAAAAATTAAACAAAAAAAAAAAACAAACCAAACGCCAAGTTTTATCTATTGTTCATGGGGGGGGGGGGGGGGGGGGGGTGGGGGGGGGTGTGGACAACTTTTTTTTACATTCATCGTCTCACAAAAAAAGATATCGAAACCGTCCAAAAAAGAAAATATTTCTGGAAACAAAATTAACTCGACCCAACGCAAAAAAAAAAATTCCCGAATCGTACAAAAAAAGTGAAATATCCCGGGAAAAAAATCAGCCAAAAAAAAAAACCCCAAAAATACCTAAAAACGGCCAAAGTAAAATAAATAAATCAGCAAAACGGACCCTCACCTTTTAACTATTTACGATTTTCTTACACAAAAATTCCCGTAAAAAATTTACAAAACCGTCCCAAAAAAAAAAATTCGGGAAAAAATTAGCCCGTCCCAACGCAATTTTTTTTCCCCGAATCATACAAAAAAAGAAAATATTAAAAATTAGCCCCGCCATAACGCATCGCCCAAAAAAAAACCCCCGAAACGTAAAAAAAATATTATTCGGGAAAAAATTAGCTCCGCCGCAACGCGCGGGTTCTTTTGCTTGCATATATACTATAGGCGGCATAAAACGCTGCCGTTTTTGGCAGCTCGCTACAGTGCTACATTACCCGGCCCATTGGGCCGGCACATTTGGCAATTTTTTTTTTTTTTGTAGGCAATGTAAAAAAAATCGCTCGGCATAAAATAGAAAAAAAAACTACAAAAATATTGACTTATTCAGATAAAAAAACTAACTCCGAGCACATAGCCGAACACAAAAAGCCCCAATAAAAAAAAAACAAACTATTAAACATGAGACCGAAAAATAAATCCGCACAAATAAAAAATAGAAAAAAATACAAATAAAATTATAACCGCAAATAAATTTAACCCGCACTAATTAAACATGAACCGAAAAATAAATCCGCACACAAACAATAAAAAAACCGCCTTCAGTAAACGCGCGATTCTCTCATTTAAAGCCTATGTTCCCATAAAATTAGATTAAAAAAACCCCCGTATAGTCCAAAAAAAAAAAACCTTTAAACATGAAGACCCCACACCATAACCTACCTACTAAGAAAAAAACAAACAAACTATATAAAACATGAGAGCCGAACAAAAAAAAACCACAAAAAAATAAAAATAATAATTGCTTCGCAACTACCCAACGCCGCCGTTTTGGGCAACTTGCTACAGTTGCACAGTAGCCGGCCCACTTGGGCCTCCCACTTTTGGGCCGGCCCATTATTGACCCTCTTTTTTTTTAAAGTAGCAACGTTTAAAATAAAAAAATTTGCTCGGCACAAATAGAATTTTTTTTTTACAAAGTACTGATTTTTATTTATATCAACAAAAAATATCCCGACATATCCAAAGCACATAAACCCAATATAAAAAAAACTAATTACCAAATGAGACCGAAAAAATAAGCCCGCACAAAATAAGACAACAAAAAAAATTGCTCTGCACAAAATAGAAAAAAAGTTACAAAATTACTTCATTTAATGAAGATAAAAAAATACCAGACATGAACGCCCAACACATAAGCCCATATAAAAAAACTATTAAACAAGTGACCGGAAAAATAAACATATACAAAATAGAAAAAAAAAACGTTAACGCCCAGACAATGAGCCCATCAAATAAGCCCATATAAAAAAAAAATTTGCTCGTCACGAAAATAAGAAACAAAATCTTACTAAGTAGCTTAATTGTATTCGCATCAAAAAATATCTGCGGCACGAGACCCAAACAACACAAAAGCTGATATAAAAAAATAAACTATTGCACAAAATCATTAAAAATTTTATCTTCTTTCTCGGCACAAAAATAAAATTTTATATGTTCACACAGTATTACGCGATTTATTCAGATCGAAAAAATACCCCCGACATGCGACGCCCCAACACATAAAGCCGCATAATAATTTTTTTTAATTAAACATGACACCGTAGGAAGAAACAAAGTCGAGCACAAAATAATAAAAAAAACAAAAATTTAATCCACCCCAGCATCAACGCGCGGGCAATCATGCTTAACACATATTTACCCAATCTCATAAAATTATATTAAAATAAAACCCATATTTGCCAAAAAACAACCATTGAATAAACTTAAACTATAACATACAAAATTTTACTAACTTAAAAATAATACAGTAACCGGCCCATTGGGCTGCCATTTTGGGCCGGCCCATTTAACTTTTTTTTTGTTTTTTTGTGTTTAAGTAGGCAACTTAAAAAATAAAAATAAAAAATTGCTCGACACAAAATAGAAATTTTTTATACAAAATTACTGATTTATTCAGATAAAAAAATATCCGCGCCATGAGGCCTAACACATAAGCCCATATAAAAAAAACTATTAAACATGAGACCGAAAAAATAAACCCGTTAAAAAAAATTGCTCAGCAAAAAATAGGAAAAAAATATATAGATTTATTCAGATAAAAAAAATACACACGACATTACGCCCGCCCAACACATAAGCCCATATAAAAAAAACTATTAAACATGAGACCGGAAAAATAAAACCGCAAAAAAAAAAAAAAAAAATTAACGTCCCGCATCAACGCGCGGGCAATTATGCTTAAAAAAAACACTCACATCTATGATAAAAGAAACATCGCCCCGCAGCAACGCGCGGGCAACCATGCTTGTTCTTATACTATATTCTTATATATAAGATTGAGTTTTGGGATATGAAACAGCAGTATTAATGATATAGGTTATTAAATGAGGCAAGTATAAACAATGTTTGTGGCATGAAAAGAAGGAGGATGATGTATGAGAGTCGGTTAAGAATTCTTACAGTCTCTGTATTTGTTAATGAAAAATGATTTGTATGCTTAAAATTTACACCTAAAAATATGATTGGTTGATTTGAATAATTGATTGGTGTGAAATGATGAAAGAGAAAATGTGTATTACACTTGTTGTAGGTCTATTGTTAGGTCTCATTGTTAGGCCTAAATATCATAACTCTTTGTTAATTGTCATTCAATTGTCCATGTACACTACAATGAAGGGGCTCTAGGTATTTAATTATAGGCAGTTAAACAGTAGACTCTAGGGCTTCCACTGCTTCATCACTCTTCCACCTTCTTCATCTCCCATATTCTTCACACACACTTCACACACCGCCTCAAAATACACACAGTAATTCGCTCACCACCGCCACTACAAATAACTCCGACCACTAATAAGATGGGCGGCCAAATTCAATCATCACCGTCACCTAGCAAGATCAGGACAGGTAAAAAATTAAAAGTTATATAACTCAATTTGAAGATTCATTATTTGTTAGAAAATTGTTAAATTTGATGTTTGTGTGCATGATTGTTAAGCCCTAATTTTTACGATTTCAGGTTGTGTGAATTTTTTTTCCTTCCATGTTTTTCAGGTTGTGTGACGAGAATGGAGATGGAGAAGAAGAATAATATATCAGAATTTGTCCTTTAAATGGCATGTAAGATGTGTAACTAATTTTAGTATTTTTTTTATTTGGAATATTGAATTGGGTTTTTTAACTGTGTTTAATTTTGCGGGTTTTGAATTTAGAGATTTTTGTTGTGGTAAATAGTTATTATGATTCTGATTTTATTTTTTTGGCAGTATGAGGTAGTGTAAGAAATAAAGATCTGAGTTGAAGCGGAAAGTAATGCTGTAAAAGCACCGTAGGTATATTATGCCTTTGAAACTCTTAATTTATGTATTAGATGGTTAATATCATTAGGTTTTGGCATAATTTTATTTTAGGGTGGTGAAGTGTTTGATGGTCGACTGCTTACTATTGCAAAGTTTGTGCTTTTTTGTCATCTTAATCCTATTCTGATTAGATACAGCAATTCAAGAAGTCTAGAAAAGCACTTGAATCCGCATGTTTAATACGATCGTGTTGTATATTGTGATGTGATTCTTTATGAAAAATTATACTCTTTATATTTTAGATATCTTATAGTTCATTTGTGTTTTGGATTTAGGCAAACAACACTGCAATAAGATGTCTTAAGGTTTTGAACTTATATGCTCTTCACACTACAACCCCTTACAGGTATCTAACTTTGTTGCCCAATGAATAATGAATAATACGTTATTTGCAATAAGTCCCAAGGATAGAATAGTTGATTATGTTAATGCATTAGCATTTTCATTCGTATGTTATATTGGATATATGATATGATGTTACTTGAAAAGATTAAAATCGGTCATCAAACTTGGATGTTTACAGATTTCAGAGCCAACTCTTTGAGACGTTTACTACACGGTATACCAAGAGAGGATTGCTGCTAAAATTTTTGATACTATGAGGTGATTCCATCCTTACTTATTTCATTCCCACCGCCACCGTGATGTCTTGCCTATTGTGAAGGACCCACAACAAAAGCAGAAGCTGGGTCTAAGTTATTGGAGTTCTCAAAGAACGAGCTGATGTTGAAATGGTTTGAAATCTTCTTTTAACAACGTTTGTCTCCATGTTTATAGTTATAGTATTCAGTTGAACCAATCTTATAAAATTAAAACTCCACCGTGCTTTCGAAATGTATTTACCAGATGCCTTAAAATATCTTTAAAAGATTGTTTATTATAAAACCTTTACGACAACAAAACTAAAAGAAATTGAAATGCTTTTGCGCTACACAATCAAAGTGAACTATATGAAACATTAAAGCAAATCCAAACATCTCATAAGGCGTAACCGATATATTGTCTAAGCATGGTATCACTTCACACTGTGATTTCTATAATCTCTATTAGTTTGGTTGAAAACTAAAAGGATATTGGTCATATGTCCAGGTTATTTTTTGAGGTCAATTTGAATTTGAAAACACCGCTGATATTTTGAGTATTATTACAGACTGAGTAATTTGTTAGCATTACAGATCAGATTTTGGTTACTTTTAACGTAAATGATTTTCATTCTCGTTCTTTTTTTATTAATTTTTAGGTGTTTAGTCAATGAAATCTTATATGTTCTCATGAACAAGGAAATGATCCAACCTTGATCGGGAGGATGAGAAAAAGTGATGCATGTGAAATGGAGAGTCTTAATCGACATAACGACTGCAATGATGTTGCTGCAGATGGGGTCTTGCACGCCATTTTCATTATGTACACGACACTACTGCAGCATTTTTGGAGTACTCTCTCTTTCCAACAGTGTAAGACCTACCTACCTGCTTTGCTAGATTTTTTTTGTTAATGAGTAAAGGTTAATCATGATTCTTGAATGCCGCTTTTGGAAGCGCACGTCCAAATGCCCAGAAAAGCAAATTGCACATCGTAAACATGTAAACGTAAGTATGAGGGCAGGCATATGCATCCCTAAATCTTTTCTGTGTCTATCCCAAAATTACTCCTTAAAGTGATATGCTCGTGTTGGGTGACTCAAGATTGTTTTGGGTGTAATGAAAAAATGGGTTCTTTTATACAGGTTGGTTTGAACAACCACTTTTTAGTTTGTTTTTTAACATCACAATAAGTGTATATGCTTTAAGGTTTTAAGAATCATGGAATGAGTTTGAATAGATTTGGCTGTGAACATATTAATTTGGATGGATAGGTGAAACAAGATGGTAGTTGTTAAAGTACAGTTGAACTTTTATTAGTTGTATGCAATTGTTTGGTGAATTAAGTTGATTGATGTTCTTTTTTGTTGATTAAGGGGTTAAGTACGTTTACCAGAAGCGGCACGGGTGAACGAGAGGCGCACAAGATTGGTAAACCAGCTTTTAAAGGCGGAGTTACGAGTTTGAAGGTGTATAATGAAGCGGAAAAGGACAATATTGGTGTTCGTGGAATAGATCGGGATCGTCTTGCGGCAAATGTTAAGTAAGCGTTCTTTTTTGGTTGACTGTTGAAGTCTATGATTTTAAGTTACGGGGACTTGAGTTGTGATAGAGTTAATGGGATGTTACCATTCCGTTGCAGGGTGAAGACTATAGAGGACTGTGTTTTTAGAGTAAAAAAAGGATGATAAACTGAGCAGAAATGGAAAAAATAAAAATGATAGAGAGATGCTGATGATCTTGAGATAAATTATGCGAACAATTTGATAACACGAATCCTCTCTATCCAGCCGACTATGCCAGTGTGTCGGAATCTATAACAAGACTTCCTGCATTCAGTTGTCAACAGTTTAAGGAAGTATATAAAGTCAAAGAATTAATGAAAAGGATCAACGCACAAAGGCCAAAAGCTGTCTTAAGATCTTAAACTATGGCCTAGACGCATAGTAGGCTGGCTGAACAGAAATTCCTACCCAATCTTTACGGGAAGAAAAGATAGAGGAAACATAGATTATGTGCCGATCTTTAAATATGTTCAAAATTACAGCAGATGCTAAGTAAGCTAGAGGAGTTGGAAGAAGAGGAATATAAGTGTTTGCGAGGAAGTAAAAGACATAGGCAACAATGAGATCGTGAACAACATAGTAAGATGAACGAATGACAGATCGCTTGAAGCAATGAGCGGTGATTGCTTTCTTCAGATCACTTAACGAGAACGGTGGATCAACTGGGACACATTTGAGAATATCTTTTACCTCATGCTCAAAGGAATCTGACATTCGACCACCCGCTCCCATATTTTTGTACTGTGATAACTTGAAAATAGTTAGTAAGTACACTACCTTAAAGAGAATTGTATGTTAGTGTTGTTGACTCTATGCTTTCTGATACAAAATGAATGATATTTATAGTTAGAGGTATTCAAGTCTGTCGGCTCAATTATCTTTTCTTTCTTCACGTCTGAGGATTGATCCTTTTTTATTATATGCTTTCCCTTATAAAAGCGTGCTTTATTACTACGTAATTTAATCAACCAGCTATACTATGAAGTTACTTACTTTGAACTTTTCAAGTACTACATAATTTAATCTTTTTTTATAGATAATCATATATGTGGAGACTTTATGGTAGTTTGAGTGGTGAAGTTTAGTTATTAGTTTATGTAATATGTCAATTAAAATCCTCTAACTACCAAAAAAACCCTAAACTAAACCCTCACGCTCCTTGAAAAGCACAAACTAAACCCTTTAAACTTAATATTTAAACATACAACCTTACACAAACTAAACCCTACAACTACCCCAAAAACATTAACTAAACCCTCACACTTCATAAAAAACACAAACTAAACCCTTTACACTTAACTTTTAAACATAAAACAAGCCTACACTTCATTTTTATTTACCACAAATTGTTGAATTTAGTTCACGCGAAGTAGCATCCATTTGGCTAAACGGATGGTTGACAAGCTCAATACGCGCTTTGTTCAAAGTTAGAACGTTTTTTAGAAATCATGTGCATTAGGTGTTTCATAGACTACTCAAATGAGATAAGCAACTTACCCCTCTTTTATAACTTTAGTACAATTGAGATGAACTTGAAACTATAAGAATTGTAACAGGACGGTAACAATAACATTTTTGCCACAAACCAAGCCCGGTTCCTAAAAGACAACAAACTAAACCCCCAATCTCCTAAAAAACCATAACTAAACCCTCTAACTTAAAAAAACACACAAACTAAACCCTCACACTCACTAACTACAACAAACTTAACCCCTACAAGATCCCTTTAAATCAAAAAAACACCCAACACTTCTAAACAATTATCATAATAACATTAATATAACTTATGTTTTCCAAAATTTACGGCACCCAATAGCCAGCAACTTCTAAACACCCTAGCATACTTTTAAGAATACCCAGACCCTTATATGACTACACCAGTTACACAATAACTAACAGAGACGTCAAAATAAACAACACACAAATTAACATATAATTATAGCAACGCACATTACAACCACTCTACTCAAACTTACAGAATAAATATTCGGCTTCAATATTACACCCTTCATTTGCCCCGTAATTGTACCTGCCATCATTTTAGTTCTTTCTATTCATTTAATTCGCAGTCTTTATGATGCCACAGTTAATATTCGTCTTCAATATTACACTCTTCATTTGCCCCGTAATTGAACCTGCCATCGTTTCAGTTATTGCCCAATAATTGAAGCTGTAATCCTGCCAGAATTTTTAGTTTTGTAACAGTTTTAGGCATTCAATTCTTACAATTTACATGTATAAATGACAGACCCAATGCCTGCTCTCCCCACACCTCCTACATTCTCTTTCCCCTAGATCAAACAAACACCCCTATAGACTTGATCAAACAATAACCAAAAAAACCACCATTTCATTTATTCAAAACTCAAAAACCAAAAATGAACAACACAGATCTAACAACACCAACAAACGAATCATCAAAAACAAACAACAGCGGATCAAACAGAATAAACGAAGTGAAAACATGGTTAGCATCTCAATTCGATACATGCTTCATGATTTGTAAGTTTATATCATGTTTTTTAACTTCGGTTATGATTGCGTTTAGAGAAGACAAGAAGGTATTGGGTTTCATTCATTGTGTTTTTGATGTTCGGCTTTTCAGTAGAAAGAGAACAAGAGAAAATTTGAGGCTGTGTTTCGAATGGATTTAAGAGAATGAAATGAATTTGCTTGATGTTTGGCAAGCACAAGCAAAAAGAAAAAGTAGTTAATTAGAGAGAAGTTTGGTGTATGGGAAAAAGAGTGGCTGCTTGAAGATTAGAGTGATTAGGGGTGTTTGGTGAAATTTTTTTTTAGGGTAAAAGCATTATATATCCCTACATATTGATATGTGGGTTGAATTTCACTTGGGCTATTGGTGCAAATATAGGCAGTAACAGATCTTCATCATTTGTAAATACATATGACGTTTTTTAGTCCTTAAATAAATACTATCATACTATAAAAATAATTATTCGACTATAAAAACACAATACATTGGACTTAAATACTATGGCTGACACTTTAGTTTGACCATAGGGTGAAATTGAATGATTATATGCCAAATATTTATATATGATTAGGAAATAAACAATAAGTTTATAAACTAAAATGTTTTTTAGTTACACCCCATCATCAGATAGTTTATAGAAGTTTTAAACAGACAAAATCATTATAATACATGTAAAGGATGTCTCGAGCTCTATATTTTTTTGGTGTCATTGGAACATAATAAATGGTTCGCGAAAAGGTTGAATTTCTGCAATATTGACTTAGTATATTTATATATGTTGTTCATAGGAATATGTTTGAAAGTTGAAGATGATAATTTGTTGACTTTTAGAAATCATTGAGGTATTTTTTCCCTATTTAATATCTATGTTTGCTAACTAATTAACAATTAGTTAAGAGTTTCCAAACTAAAGATATTAAAGTTTTACATACTTGCAATTGTATTTTAACCATCAAACAATCATAAAATACAAAATTCATTACATTAACGGACCAGAGACATGACGGCCAGTTAGTTCAATTGGTAAGCAAACCATTTTTATGGTCAGACGCTGAAATAGCAAAAACTAATAATGTCCTCAACAAAATGTGCATCAGGTGTTTCATACAGTGCTCAAATGAAGAAAGTAGCTTAACAATCAAATTTTGCTCACATACTAAGCCAGGTGCAACGCACGGGTGTCGACAAGCCTCGTTATAACAAAAAAAACATGATACTCGTTTTAATGTTTTATATATAAAGTTTAAAACAAACAAATAAACGAATGACTATTGCAGGCTTTTTTATTCACACAATAAACTGAAATCCAATTTAGTTTAGTAGACTCGTTTCTATATGGGAAATAATTTTTTTCAGCTTGCAATTTATGTGTACGACATTTTCTAGATTTTCATTTTCTAGAGTAGTAACCGGCGATATATTTTGTAGTTCTTAAATCTTTGACTTGTTTAGAAGATAATGTATAAAATAGTTTATAAGCAAGCACGAAACTAACTTTTAAACGTTACGAGTCATTCATATCCGTGCGATGCACCCGCTTGTTTTTTGATAAAAAATTGAACTCTCGAGAGTTTTTTTTCTTTCTTAAG
>BQNB010011833.1:15651-79671 GCA_026074375.1 Tanacetum coccineum | reverse complement strand
GGGATAAACGACCCGGGAAAGCTCTATACTACTTCTCGGTTTCATTGATCTTGTTGATTTTTAGACTAATATATATTTTATATATTATATATACAGTGTAAATCTCACCAATCAGTAAGCCATATACGAATATATACCACATAGCACATAAAATTTAAGCAACTTTTAGGCCCCATTAAGACATAGCTAAGGTCTTCCCTAGCTTTTAGGCCCCATCGACAAAATCTATGTTTTAATTCTTGATCATCATATTTGCATAAAGCTTTCAACAATTAACAAGATTTATTTCACATATCTCTTCATGATAAATTGCATGTATTTATCATGGATGCCGAATTAACAATTAATTTTAAACATAAAATTGATCAATTAACAATTAAACGCATCAAGTTTTATCTATAAAATTTCATACAACCTAGAATTCGTCTAATTAATTTTATAATCAATAAAGATTGAATCTTGATGCACAAAGATCGAATCTTGATGCATAAAACGCCCAAAGGGCTTAAAAAATTAATCAAGAACCCTAATTATTTGTCCAATTTTATTACTTGTAATTACAAATTCATATACGATGGCTCGTGATGCCACTGTTGGGTTTTAACAACTATTAACCATTAAAGATCACGAGTACGCAGCGGAAAACATTAACACGTATAGAATATGTAATTAACAAAGGATCAAGAGATGTGTACCTTTTAGCAATTAACGAGACACCTTCTTGAATATACGCGTGTGTATAAATCAAACACCACGCAAACTAAACAAGTTATCAAAGTAGATAACCTCTATGGTGTGCATACAATACACATAACTGAGATACGCTAAGATGCTAGTCCTTGCTTCACGAATAAACAACTCAACACTTTGTTCTTGTTTTTGGATCTTGGCGTCACACGGACGAATTCAATCAATACTGATCGTCATACTTGAAGGGATAATGAATATACATTCAATATCTTATGCATGGCAATTCATGCATGTCCAAATCATGTATACGTATGGTCTTAATCTCATATGTATATTAATTGTTTGCATGTGAAGGAGGTTTTAATATATGAGATGTCGACTCACTATATTAAGGATATGATAATCGTATATCATGTGTGTTGTTTTTTTAGGCGTCAATCACAATGAACCAAAAGAGGTTCATTATATAACCTAATAACTTGGTCTCCAAGTCATAATAGGACACCTCCTCAAGTTTACAATAAACGACACTCGACCCCTCCTTCTTTCTCTAGTTCGACCAGTCACAACCAACACCTCACGGGTTAAGTTTTCGTACTAACAAGTCCCTCACTTGTTAATATCTATTAATTAAATCTAACGTCTAACGTAATAATTAAAGACCGTTTAATATTTCGTGAAGTATATATTAATATAATTAATATACAATAAATATATTAATTACATTAATAAACGTATCCTCTGTGTAAACGCGTGTGCCCCCATAGGCTCACATATTTCCGACCGTATATTTATTTATGATATGGACATATCCCAACACAACTTACAACGCTAATTTTCAACCCATGTATAATATATTTAGCAAATTTATATGTATAATATGTGAACTGTTGGATTTAGTGTCCAAGTTCATAATTAATTGATAAGACTATCGTCAAAAGTAGAGTCCTTTTTGGGTTGCCCTCAATGAACTGTAAAGAGAAATAATAATTAACAAGCATTGGGACGGTTTTTGGGATGTCTCACATCGCCTAAAAGAGTAAACACAACCTCCTTCTTTTGGATATAAATAGAGAGGCATGCCAATGTCTTCATTTGCTCATTCCTTCTTTCTTATTCCTACTCCTTGTAAGAGTCTTTCATGTAACGGGACCCTAGGAGTTCAAATTTGAATTCTTTTCTCTTTGGTTCGTGGGTGTGAGCTATTAGAGGTACTCTCGTTTGGGTACTTGCCTCCAAGTTCGACCAAGGTGGTCCACGTGTGAGAAATCTGATTTTCTCAAAGGTTAGTATTTTCTTATTTATTTATTTATTCATTTTTTTAAGTTGCTTTTAGTTAATTAGGTTTAGATCCTTTAGGGTTTAGTTCCCTTCTTTCCCTAGATTAATTGTTATTTTCGCTGCGTGTTAATCTAGTTAGGGTATAGAAAACCCATCAGTGGTATCATGAGCATTAGCCTAATTCTATTAGCACTTAAATAGTAGATTATTAACATGTGATAAGTATAAATAATTGAATATTATGTTATTGTCTTGTGATCATAGAATGTTAATATGAATTTACATTTTAGAACCTTGTATTTTAAACTGTTTAAAATATACCCCTGAAATTTTAAAATGTTTAAAATAGAACCCGAAACTTTAAAATGTTTCATAGAAACCTTATACATATTATAATTGCGATATTATATATGTATCATTAAATCTAAATATATCGTTAGTCAATTGATAAATCGGCTCACCCATAGTGAACAAACTATAAGAGAAGTTTAAGGAGGGTCGTTTTGCTTCCCTAAAGAAGTTGGGTTTTTAATATGCTTCGCGCTGACCCGCTTCTCCACTTCTTGTGCGTTCGATGGAGCTACCGAGAACTTTTGATAGGATGATGTCTATATTAAAAGTACTAATATAAAAGTACTAAAACAAAATTCCCGTTTTGGATATAGAAAATGTGAATAGTATGCTAACCCATGAAAATCGCACATCTCTCATATGGGTGTTATGGATCGCGTGTGTGTGGGTCGAGGGGGGGTCGGGAGGGATGCTCTGCGGATGTTGTGTAAGGAGTTGTAGTGAGGGGGGGAAGCGGCGATTCTCGCGGCTTTTCTGACTCGAGGCCCGGGGGCATCGGGGGGGGCACAGGGGGCAACGGGCACACGGCACCCAACACAAAGGACAGCCGGCGGGGCAAGGTGGGGGGGGGGGCAAGGTGGAGGGGCACAGGGGGGGGACCACCAACAGGGCACCACGCCCAGGAAGTTTTGTGGGCACACGGGGGCACGCTCCCCCGGGGGGGGGCAAACCCGGCACCACACTGTTGGCCACCTTACATTCGGGCAACGGGGGGCATACCCGGGGGGCACGGGCACCCGCTTCCGGCATCCCGGCCACCACGGAGGGCCAGGGCACACCAGTGGGGGGCACCACGGGCACGGGGGGGCACGCACCACGCTGGCTATATACAACGCCTGTGGGGTTTGAGTGGTGGTGGCTGTGGGGGAAGGGGGTGTGCTTTGGGGTATTGCTCACTGCGGTTGCCATGGAGATGCGTCCCGCTGCGTCCTGCCTGGCTTGGCTAGGAATAGTAGAGGATTGTTTTGCATTATCCCCACAAGATATGCAGATAGGAATGGTGTCGTAGCTGTAATTGCCATCATTGTTGATCTGGGGCATGCTTGGAGTTCAAAATCAATATGAATCTCAAAAAGTGAGAGATAACTCAGGACCATTTCATTAGTGAATGTGAAATTGACAAAGACATATTGTACTACCTAAAAGTATAATTTTGTGATTTGTTGTGTATGTTGATAATGATTTCGGCAAACAACCCTCTTTCAATTAACGAATCTAAACATGGATCTTAGCCTTTCTTATAATTTAAAAAAAATTGGGTTATTAAATTAAGGCACTATTCATGCTAACCTAAAAACTATTTTATATTTTTAGGATGTCTTCTGAAAGATAATGATTTGTTTATCCTCTCGCTCCCAATCCCTTTTTTTTAAACCAACCCACCCAACAATCTTCTCAATACTCTCAGTTCAGGGGGGAATAACAGGAAAAATAAAAGGAAAAATAAAAAAGGATACTCACTGGAAAAAAAAGAAAAAAAAGACCTCACCGGGGGTCCAAATTATATGGAGGATGCGGACGAAACCTTAGGTTTACCCTCATATCGGTGTACGAGGGAGTAGAAACAAGAGTATGTGAGCAAAATTTCCACATCAATAGATGATTCAAACCCAAGAGATGAGGGACTGAAGCTCTACCCAAAAGCACTATGATGATGCAAAAAAACACAGTGTGTCATGCATCATGGCTTCTTTCCTGTGCCCTTTGTGAATGCAAAAAAAGACTTTGAGGAACCTTGGGCGTCTTTTATGAAGAATGAAACCAACAACTCAAAGAATTGTTTTTTTTAAAGCAAAGGCAAGCAAAAAGGGTGGAATTGCTTAATGTTTGTGAAATCCTTCTCATGCCTTGCAATCCAAAAACCGTGAGCCTCTATTGAATGCTTTCGTCTTTAGAGATGAAAAGGGTACTTTGAAGGGTTGGAATCTCCTGTCATGGTGTTCGATGCTGAGCTTTCTATCAACATAATCCTATCTGGTCTGCCAGCTGATTACAATCAGTTTGTGCAATGAACGGGAAAGAGACCTCAATAATGGAACTCTATAGCTTGTTGCAAACCGTGAGGAGTAAGGTGATGTCAAGAAAAAGTGATGTTGCCTAACTTCAGCAGCTCCTGTGTTGACTCTGGGTTGGCTCGGGTCACAATGGCAAAGAAAAGGAACGACTTCTCAATTCCAACCTAATAGGTGAAAGGCCAAACCAAGGAAAGTATGATCGTTGGGTCTTAGAGAAGGTTTGAATTCTGAGATTGCACCTACAAGTGATCCAAAGGAAGCAGTGTGCTTCTACTGCAACACAAAGGGGCATTGGAAGCGTAGCTGCCCAAAGTACCTGAAGGACCTAAAAGACGGAAAGGTCAAAAAGGGTGATCACTCAAGTATGTATATGATCGAACTCCACAATACTACAACTTCGGATTCATGGGTCCTGGATACAGGGTGTGGTACTTACATTTGCGATGTTTTACAGGGTCTAAAGGAAAGTAGGAGGTTGAAGCATGGAGAGCTCAACTTAGTCATGGGAAAACAGGGAGAATAGGAGGGAAAATCACATCGTGACAAGGGATTGGAAGTACGAGCTCATGCTTGAAGTTTGAATGAAGTTTCTGAAGCTTTTATTAAGTGAAGTTAGGATAAATTTAAATAATTGTTGTTATTCGTTAGAAAAGACAAGAAACATTATTTTATTTCATGCTTTGTTTAAGGATGGTTATCAATTTTGATTTGATAATGAGAATGGAGATATTTTGGTTTATTCAAATGGTTGTTTTATGTTCAAAGCTTCTCCTTGAAAAGGCATATATGAAACTGTTGAATGTATTAGTAATAATGGCAATGTGATTTTAAATGTTGGTTCATCTAATGAGCTTGATAAATCAAAATTGTGGCACTCTCGTCTTGGGCACGTAAACAAGAAACGCATCGCCTAACTCTAAAAGGATGGAGTGTTGGAATCATTCGACTTCAAATCGGATGATGTATGCGAGTCTTGCTTATTGGGAGTGGAGCTCGGTAAACTTCCAAATCCTCTTTCCTGTAGTACCTTGCTCATTTGCCCGATTTGGATCTCCAAAGTTTTAATTGATGCTCCTTGGTTCCTTATGGCAGCATCCGTTGAAGCTCGGATCTCTTTGATCAAATTGGAGTTCTCCTCATGTCTTTTTGCCGATTCCCCCATAAATTTGCTTAGGGTTTCTTCCATAGATTGCCTTCGTTCTTGGTACGAAGGGTTTGCATTGTTCCTTTGGTAGAATCCCGGAGCAGTTGCTCTATATCCCCCTCCTTGAAAAGGTGCACCAAATTGAGTGTAGTAAGCTTCTTCGAGGGTTTTCCCTTCTTCCTTGAGTGGGCAATCTTTGGTGTAGTGGGGACCTTTACATTGTTCACATCCTACTTGAGCAGCATAAACTTTTTCATTCACTTTCTTGATTTCTCTTCCAAGATTGTTGAGTTGTGCTTGTATGGCTGCTAATCCGTCAGAAGTTTCAGTACTTCTGGTCCTAGATGTTCCATTGTGCCATTTTTGAGAGTATTCAGCCATTTCTTGGATGGCTACTTTCGCATCAGCAGCAGTCTTTAATGGTATAGCTCCTCTTGAATCAAGAATTTGTCTAGCTGGAACATCCAATCCATTATAGAACAATACTACCTCCTGCATCTCTGTTAAATAGTGTTGAAGACACTTCATCAAGAGTTCTTTAAATCGCTCCCAAGCTTGATAGAGGTTTTCATCCGGTTTTTGTTGAAAGTTGTTAATCTCCTCCATTTTCTTTGTAGTACGAGCAGGTGGGTAATATTTTCTTGGAAACTTTGTCTTCAGATCTTCCCAAGTTGTAATCGAACCAGATGGTTTATTTCTTAGCCGATGACTTGCGGCTCCAATTAAGGACATAGGGAAGGCTTGTGATAACCGGTAATTTGCTCAGGGTTAAGTATTATAAAATATTATAGTATTGTACTTTGAAGTCTTTCGATCTTGTTAGTTTTCCTGATGAAAGCTGAAAAGTTGACTTCTATTGACTATTTTGCGTATAAGCGGTTTCGGTTTAACCGGGAGTTTGATGAAGTTTTAAGTTCATAAATGAATCACTTTTGATTCAATTTTCTGTTTTAGAGTGGTTTTGAAGTTTTTAGTGCTTTCCAGGAAGTTTTCCCGCGTTTAGCGAAAAATCGTCACGCAGCGCGTACCGGCACGACAGTTTATTTGAGTGTGGAGATTTTATAAAGTTAGGAATGTGTTAATGGGTTTACTTATTTAATAAATTCATAATGATATGATAACATGGTTTAAAACCTAATTCGTGAGTGTGAGATTTGAAAGTTATCAGAAAAAAATGGTTGTTTTTGTGAAATTCAGTAAAAGACTGTAACGGTCGTAAAAAGGAGAAATTTTAGTTGAATATAAGTTGTTAAGCCTTATTTTGTGGTTTGAAGTGTTTTTAAATGGATGAGAGAGGTTCGGTTGAGTTTTGTCAAAAATTTATGTTTCCGGTCCAGGGTCGGCCGATAACGGCTCAAAATGGATTTTTATAGCAATTTAATGTGATAAGTGTCGTGTGAATAACCTAGGTTTATGGAAAAATAATTTTAAACGCAATGGAAATGATAACTAAGTTTGGTTGACGTTTTAAATAGACGAAAATTGAGTTTTTAAGTGATCCCGACACAAAAAGGAAGACCCGAGACCCTCCCTAGGATCCATTCGGTCAAGGGAAGCAAAGAGGAGACAATATGGCTATTTTTAAGCTAGAGTGTCTTGCATAGTACTCTTATAACCACCATTACCTCAACCATATCATTCATGCATCTCATTTTAAAAATCAAAAACACAAAAATCTCTCCCTCCCTCTCTCTAGAATCGGACGAACCACAAGGAAGAAGAAAACAAATATTTTGAAGATTTTCTCAAGAACACAGGTTAAAAATAGATAGTGGGTAGATAGTTATTAGAAGCGGGCTATATAAAAGGTGTACGAGTTTGTTCCTTTCCCGTCAAAACCGAACCAAGGTCATCCAAACTTGTAAGTTTTCTAAACTTTATTAAAAGTTGTACTTTTGTGGCTATTATGGTGTTAAAACACTAGTTGTACAAGTTGATCGTCGTAAAAATCGAATCTTGGATATGAAAATGTGAAAAAAAGGTGTTTGTGCGTCGGCTAAAAAAAGAAAGAAAGAAAGTATTTTTGAGTTTAAATAAAATGGTTGTTGTGGTAATTTTTCATTTTTTGAAAGTGCTAAAAAAGGGCTTATTTTGAAGTTTTGCTTATTCAATAAGCTAGGTTATAGCTTATTTAGGGATATTTGTTTTCGGCTTGGGCTTGGCCCAATAAGGGTCCGTTTAGTTGTTTGGTCTGACGCCAAGGTGGGCTCGGCCCACTTGGTTATTGATTTTGGTATTTGGATTTTGTTATTAGGTTTGATATTTGGACTTGGTTATTGGATTTGGTTATGTTTTCGGCTTATTTTTTAGCTTATGTTCTCGGCTTATTTTTAAGCTTTTATTTTCAGCTAAAATTAAAAGTGTATGGCTTATTTGGTTTCGACTTATATTAAAAGCTTATGGCTTATTTAGTTTTCGGCTTATATAAAGAGGCATATGGCTTGTTTGATTATCGGTTTATATATATAAAATATTATAAGCTTATAGCTTATTGTTTCGGCTTAATGAGCCACGGATATAGGATTTCGACTTATGTTTGTTACGGCTTAATGGGCTTAAGGTCCATTGGGTTTTGAATTATATTTTGGACTTATGTAAAGAGGTATGGACTAAGTTTTGCTATCGGGCTAATTACTTAAAGACCTTAATGGGCCATAAGGCACAATAACAAGAAAAATGAATTTGTGGACTTATAAATGGACTAATGGATTTGGTTTAGACTAAGGGGGATTTTGTTGGACTTGTCAATTGTAAATGGAATATTTTGTTACGGTTGGATAAAACGTGTTGAAGGTATTGATATAGTGTTTTGTTGGAAAATGTTTGGTTTGTGAAAAGTGTTTGGGATTAAGGTTTACAACCTTGGAAAAAAGTCATATAGACGTACGGGTCATGCCGAATTTTTGAAAGAAATTTATACTTAGAAACTTTGCTTAAAAAGGGGTAAATTTTCAATTTTACCGAATTAGGGTTTGTTTAAAACCCTAATATCACCGAATTTGATCACCGAAAAAGAAACAAAAACTCGATACTTATTTTCTTTCTTTTCTTCGATTTATAAAACCTTGTAGATCCTAGATCAAGAGCCACATGGCTCTGATACTAATTGTGAAGAATCGTTTTAAGCTCATAGGATCGAAAATAACAAAGTATTGATATGAAGCAGAATTTAAATAAAGAACAATGTTATTTTCACAAGGTTATACATTCACATCAAGCCCTAATTCTATTTGATCAGAATAGAACAGTTACCTACCTATAATAGGGATCAAGAACATATTGACCTTAGGGCTTAGACGATCTCCAGAGGTAGCATCAACCTGGTGTTTCCTGACAACCAGATTGAAACACCTAAACACAATGAAAGACTAGACTTCGATGAAACACACACACACAAAAAAAACCCCCCAAAAAATGGGTTCCCCCTAGGGATCTCTTTATATAGAGAGTACATAAGACTTACAAAGAAATCTAATTGTTTTAGGAAACTAAATCTTTTCCTAATCTTTGATCTTTATCTTTTAAGGAAGTACTCTAGATCCTCCCACTTTTGTAATTCCATAATGTCGAATTAGTACCTTCTTGTTTCATTCTTTTACCATTCTTTTTGTATCATTGTTTTTGTATCATCAAATCAATGATTCCCAACAGCTTGTATTGCTGCTAATCCGTCAAAAGTTTCAGTACTTCTGGTCCTTGATATTTCATTGTGCCATTTTTGAGAGTATTCAGCCATTTCTTGGATGGCTACTTTCGTATCAACAGTAGACTTTGAAAGGTAAGGCTTCCACTTATATCAAGAATTTGGTCAGTTGGAAAATTCATCCAAAATAGAACAAGACTATACCTTCCTGCAGTTCTGTTAAATCGTGTTTGCGGACACTTCATCAGAGTTCTTAAATCAACTCCCAAGCTTGATAGAAGGTTTTCATCCTTTCTTGCTGAAAGTTGTTGATACTCGCTCCATTTTCTTGGCGGTAACGAGCAGGTGGGGCATTTTGCTTAGAAACTTTACTTTAGATCTTCCCACGTAGTAATCGATTACCCGATTAGGGTTGTATCTTAGCCAATGACTTGCGGCTCTAGTTAAGGACATAGGGAAGGCTCTAAGCATCACTTGGTCTATAGTAATATTAGGGATGTGGAATAAATCCACGATCTCAAGAACTTTCTTAATATGTTTCGTTCGCATATTCATGATTCGAACCGCTAAAGGTGTTATCACGTAGTTCCTTGAGAAATTGGCCTTTCAATTCAAAACTATCCTTGTCCTTGATCTTAGGCCTAGCAATTCCCGATCCATATTTGAAAATTCAGCTCGATTTTGCTCATCGTATTGTTCTATAGTTTCCGCCATGTTCCGCACTTCTTCCTACCAAATATTCTTCTGTTCCAGAAAATAGATCAAAATCAGGTGATCTCGATTCATCAAGACTCAGTGTCTTGAAGTACTTCCTAGATGATCGAAATTCTCGTTCCGGATCCTTGAAAGTGTTGGTAAAATAGTTCTTAAGTCGTAAACCTTCTTGTCATGCACTACCTGAAACAAATGATAAACAATCAGTAGGATGGGCTCAGGAGAAAGAAAACACAGATATACAGAAATTGAATGCGAAAAACCAAATCTGTTACTGTATCAGATAGCTAATACGCCATATTCAATGGAACTGAATACGCCGTATTAATATTTTTGAATGAATACGTTATATTAGATAGAAAGTTGGATACGCATATCCAATGAAAGTGGATACGCCGTATCGGTTTATCGACCAGAACAATGTATTATGAAAACAATTAAATACGCGAACAATAAGACACACAAATATACAAGCAATATACATAATATACAAAATTATACACTAATCTAAATTACACTAATCCTAAGTATTAGATCTAATCTAATGCTAAAAATCAAAATATCAAATAAAAATCAAGATTATTTTCACTCCCCGGCAGCGGCGTCAAAAACTTGATGTGTCGTCGTGTGGTTGTTAATTTTATGATTCAAGTTTTAAATTTATATTTTACCGACTTAACCAAAAACAACACTTTAACGGGCAATGTACCCGGTCGGTGAGAGTTTCATGGTAAGTAGGGTGCCGATCACTAAGAGCGAGAAACACTTTCAATTTATTAATACTTTGGTTTTCCTAATATAAGTTAGTCTAATCTATGCTAAACCTATGCTAAACATATGTTAATCCTAAATCTAATGGATAAAGGGGGTTTTCAGCCTGAGAGACTGGCACAGGTTTGGTGGTGACTAAAACCAATCCAAGACACTAAAACACACGTAAGCAAATTAACAGAAGATAAAAGAGTGGTCTAGCCAAATATAAGAAAGATTTTATAACTGATTATTTAATACCAATCAGAACGTGGTTTGTTTATTAAGTGCCAATGATTACTTATCTGGAGTGCGGCAATCAATCTTAAGACTTATCGTTACTTCTTCCTAAGACCTAGACACGTAGAGTTCTGTCACAATTAAACGCTTCCGCATAAAGCATCCTTATTTGCTAATTATAAATATAAACAAGCAATTCAACGATAAATTAAGAAATCAAGATAAACAAACCAAACATTAAGATCTTTATAATAATGGCTAATACCCGAAGGTATTAGCCTTCAAACGCCATAATTAATACAAAAGTAATGATTTAGCCAAGGTAAACTAACCGAGTTAACGATAATAATGGCTAAACCCAAAGGAATAGCTTTCAACTACTGTCATATATAATACAAAGTCATGATTAAGCAAGTAAAACTACCTGATTTAACGAATGATACAAAAAACTAAATGATTACAAAGTTAAGAATTTCATGTTAACCCAATAAATTAAACGCATTGCTCGACCTCTTCATTCTTTTTCCTCATCTGAAAATCAACTTTTATGTTTAAGTATCGAGATAAGATTTAGCACACTAAAACACGTTTTTTGAGTTTTGCTATTATAGGGTCATGAAAAGATCGATACGGCGAATCCAAAATCCCATTGGATACAACGCAATTAGGGTGTTTATTGGAGTAGGAGGACGAACGGACGTTGATATCTTCCAGAATATTTTATTTTCCATATAGCCAATAATAACACTCGCATTGCCTTCTTCTGGATACGCGTAAATTGGATCTTTGTTTACCTTTGTGAGTCTTGGTGAGATGCATGCATCATATACGATGAATCAATCCTTGATGGATCCGCATATTGGTTGTCAGAACAGTGAATCGTCCAAATACTTCATTAAGCTTTAGAATGCGTGCCTTTTTAGTTAATCTTCACCAAGACTACCATAATTACTTGCAATTCTCAAATATAAACGATTTAAGTAACAATTCATATGCAATAATTAAACAAAATGGGTTAGTATACATGGGATAAAATACGCTATAAAATAGACGTTATTTATGTCATCACATGTACATGTAGAGAAAGCCTACATAGAGGTAATAACATGCCAAAGATCTAGATCTTTTGATTTAACATATGTCTCGAATCTATTTTTCCAATAAATAAAACTATCACTTTCAAAAAGTGGTGGTCTTTGCATGGATTGCCCTTCTAGATATTTGTCGGAATCCATAGATCGATCCAAGCTTTAAAATACAGTATATTTTAAAAATCTTGAGTGACCTTGGCTCCTGATACCAATTGTAGGAAACTAGAAGGGGGTTGAATAGTTTACCGGTTAATTATCCGTTTTAAAACTTTGCTTATAAAATGGTTTGATTCGAGTTGTATGTCAATCAATCAACAATATGAATCACAACTAAACTATCTAATGTAATGAACTAAATAAACAATAACAATATAAAGAGATAAGGAAAGAAACGATCAAACCAAGACACCAAGATTTATAGTGGTTCGGCTACGAAGCACCTCTTCGCCCTACTCCACTCCCCGAGTACTCCACTCGAGATTTCACTATGTCAACAAGCTCCCTTTAGGCGGAGAAAACCGTTTACACGTCGCTTACTTTCTTTTCCGACACTAAGCTAGATGTCGAGTCCTAATCTTAGCTAGAACCAATCTAAGACTTCACTAAGTCTTTATACACTCACAAGATATATACTCTTGGATTGACACACAATCCAATTCACACAAATACACAATTTACACTATTGGATCTACACACAATCCAATTTACACAACACCACAAAGAAAATATAATGAAGATTTGTGATCTTGAGGAGGAGGAAAGAGATCACTTGATAACAATTCGTTTCTAGATGAATACGATTGTTCTTCTCTTGCACTTGATTAGAAGAAGGGAGGAAGAGGGAATTAATCACTTGAAACAAGATTAAGATATGTTAGTGATCAAGATATGTGTTTGAGAAAGAAAGAAACAAAAGAAAAAGGTAGATCTGAGAAAATTCGTGGCAAGAGGTTCTGTTTTTCAGATGGGGTAGCCTAGTATTTATAGGAGATAAAAAGAGCCATTACTCTGCTGGCTGTCCCGGCGGTCCCTAATATATTAGGGGGCCGCCAGGCCTATAAGGGGGCTACCCGTAGAGTACGCTCCTCTTTTTGTCTTTTAGTGGGAAATGTGTTATCTATTTTGGAACCTTCCATTTTGGAGAGAAAAATCTGATTTCAAATTTAATGTTTTAATAAAACATTTCTTTTATGAATAAATATTTTGTGTATATATTTTTGTAAATACACTTTTGTAGAAATGTAAGGTTTAAGAAAAATAATTTCTTGATCACTAATCATGTTTAATGATTTGTTTATCCATACCTTAAGTGATTAATCTTAGAAATAGAATTTTACGATTAGTAATTTATATACGTTTAATTTTATCGTAAACATTTTTATATTTTGTTATTATCAAAACATCGAGAGGTCGAAAAATATATATAACGTTTTTAGACATTATTTGTATTAACATCTAGGTTTTAAAAACTTTGAGCAGATTTAAGTGTTAAAAGTTTTATAAACCTTCTGCTCTGATACCACTTGTTGTTCCCTCTTATTTAGTAAAAAATAACTACATGTTATCATTTACTAACTCATGGCTTGTAAGTAAAGTAATGTATTTGTTCTTTGAAAAGGTTTTGTGTAAGTAAATATATACAATAAGTAAAAGACACAAAAATAACTTTTCAACGTTTAATTCTTTTTATTAAGAATTATACCCCATTGTATGCGGAACTACAATAGGGATTGAATGACAATGTGTGTTTGTATGATCTCCTCACTAATAACTTTGCATAAACCTAAAGTGTCATGCAAAGTTAACTAATATGCTAACCAACTGAATTCACTCAGGGACTTAGTAGATTTGGAGGAGTAGGTGTTTGTGAAAGTTATAACTTTGAGTGCACAAACTTAACCTACTCCTTTACAAGAAGTTTGATATTTATACTACATAGGAAGGGTCATACCCACATGGGTGATAAGTGCGTATCCCAATGCTGATAGGTTAGTACATATTGTACACCTTTGTCTCTATTACAATTCTCTTCTAAGTATGGGACAAACACACTTTCTAAGGTCAGTACTGACACTGACCTTGTCTTCATACCTTATTCAGGATAGTTTGACTTCAGGATAGTTTCAAACTATCTTGCCTATTTTTCAATCTTTCGTCTTAAGGGTCATTGGAGATCGTATGGGCTTCAGTGAGTCTATTCCCATAACTCACTGAACCCATCACCTTCTTATTTGGCTCAGGCTTCATTAACTAAGAACCGCCTCACTGAATGTTAGAGTCTTTCTTATAGACTTAGGCTGAGCATCCTGAAGGTAACTTCACTGATTGAATGTTCACTTAGTGACCTTGAAATATTAAAGGTTATTAACACTTAGAATATTTTGTATTCAAATCCTAATTGAAAGATCATTGGGCACTGAGTTGGCCCAACAGATTAAACTAATAAAATGATTATGCAAAAAAAAAGAACTGAATCCCTAAAATTTATAATAAACCCTATGGTCCTAAGAAAACTTTACATATATCACCTTCTCGATATGAATGATCAATCATAGGGATAACACATTCAATTACAGGGATGATATCAAGCGAGTTTGCTTCGGGAGATAATATGACGGAATTTCATTTCAAAATAGGACTTATACTCACTTGACCTATTACATCGGGTCAGCCTCCTAAGAATTAAAAATGCCTAGGAAGAGGATCAAATTAAGCAGATATACTTTCAACTATTTTGAAAAATAATTTCTGCTCATATGGTATCAACACCTAAAATAGTACTCTGTTTATTTTTGCTCATCGCCAACATAGTCGACCGACAAACGTTCTTCTACAACATCACGTTCACAGCTTATCGGATTTCGTATATATAGTTTAAGCTTATTGTTATTGCAACGATGGGGTGATACTCATAAGCTTTGATCAAAAGCAAATAATTACCTACATCATTGGATTCGTATATGCCGTCGAGGTTAAAAGTTTGAAATATTTAAGGTTTTTTGAATAAAAGTTGTAAATTGTATGATATATAGAGGGGAAATTTAAAAAAATAAATATTTAAAAAAACTAGTTAAAACCCATGTAACACACAGGCTGCTTAAGATTTAAAAGTTAACTATATATGATTAAAATTTGTCATTTTGCACTATATGAATATTAGTTATAGTTAACATATCATATGCTAAACGTGACTATTCAGTCATTATACTTATATACATTAGTAGTAGTACGTAATGACTTCTTTTTGGATTGAGACTAAATAAGATTTGTTATCATTTATACAGACGATTTGTAAAAATTTAACAGAAGTATGATATTGGTCTAATAGCTAAAGTGAAATGCTTTTTTTAACATTACGTGGATATGTTGTAGAGAAGACTTACCAAAAAAGATCATGCATGTGGATTTCTTTAGAGCATATATACCATTAGCTTGAGATCTAATAAGTACAACTTGAATTTCAAATGTCTCTATAAATTTCAAGAGTCGTATATCTAAGTTAGCCAAATGTATCTCTGTACACAATTCTATCTTTGTATATAATCTCACCTCCTTAAAAAAAGCCACAAAGTTAGGACTTATTAAAATAAGCTAATATGTTCTTCCGCATTGATGACCAAGATGACATGTACTAAGAATGACATCATTGATATAATACACAATAACACTCATATAAATAAGATATACAAATAATTTCATATGAAGGTAAATATCAAACCTTGAACACATTAAACATCACAATATCATATAATTAGATGAAGTATTTGTGCTTTTACCAAAATTGATTTGGAACATTGATACTGGTACCAAACTAACAACAAAACTCTAAACAAAAATCGGTTACCAACAATTAATAAATGTTAGATGACAATGGCATCAAACCAAACCTACAAAAATGTCATCAATTTTATTAGTGGCAAAAAATACACTTAATTTCAAGTACTATTTTACAATAAAGAAAAAAATGCTACATCTCATGTCTTAATTCTAGCTGAATGCATATGCTTGTTGTACTCACATAGCCGCAAAAATTGTAAATATTGAAGTTAAAAATATATTAAATTGCATGTTTGAAAGAGAAGCTTAAGAGCATTGAATGTATTCAAAACTGCTGATAACTTCTTAGTACACTTCATTATCATCATCATGTCAGCTATTGGGTTTTATGGCATGGAAGGGATAAAATATAAATGAGTTCATAATCATTCTTTAGCCGAACCTTGGCATTTTAATGTTAACCTTAATAAAACTACAATTGGCAAAACCTACAAATTCCAATTGATAGAGTTCGCTTGCTACAAAAAGACCATTTAAGGATACCATCACTAATAGTCTCATCTAATGAAATAAGCACATCATCATTGTCATTAATGTCGTCTCTCCTTTTAGATTCCACCTTATGTGAACTGAAAATCATTTCTTGAACCTCCTCTTTGTCACTGTCACCTTCTGAGTTAAAGTTCATATTCGCTTTACTGTTATCTTTTCCAAATTCATCATCAAATGTATCCTCATCTGACTTGTCTCCCTCTTCTTCATCTTCCAAGAAATTAGGAACCCAACCTCATACCTCTTTAGCACGAATCCAAACAACTTTCCCATTAACAATGATCTTAAATGATTCGAATATGTTATTTTCGAGCTTAGTCTTAATACATACCCTCTTACTATTCAAACTACATTTTTCTGGTCCTTCTCAACAACATCTCACCCATTTGGTGAATCTTTGTTTAAAGGTTATTATTCGTCTATAACCCTTTAAGGGACGCCTTCAACGTCACACCACACTAACTTGCATTCTATCAAAAAACGTATTAGACTGCATACTCTAAGAAGAGAACAGAGCCAACTCCAACATTGGATTTTAAATTTCCAAACGCCTGCTTAGATACAAAATTTCAATGAGAACCAAAATCCTCATAAATATTTGAATTAAATTTTGGAAACCCTCCTTAGTCATAACCATCTTCACAAATTTGATAATGTTACAAAATCCAACTTTCCCCGTCAATGACAATGAAACATCACACTGAAGACACCGATCTTCATAGCACTTAGGATGTTGTGTTATCGTCATTTCTAGTTTGTTGGGACATCATCATTTTGCTTAACAACACCCACATAAGATGGATGACGATCAAAATTCCCATTAGCTTTACGTACCTGATCAACAACCATGAAACCTTTAGGGTTTGACAACCCTTCATTGTTGTTATTCCTAGTGCCTGAACTACCCCTTTTCTCTCCAAAGTTATTATGAAGATTACTATGTTTGTTCAAAGGCTCTCTTTGAAATCTAGGAATATTAGCATGAAGTTTGTAACGTCTAATCCATACCGTACACAGATTGTTGACCAAGCGCTTCGCATCAAATACCTTAACAAAACGTACAAAACTAAATCTTTTACCTGCTTTCGATCTTCTATTAAGGACGTAGGCATCAACAACCTGACCATACAGTTTGCAAGTATTCCACAAATCCTTCGTGGAAAACACCTCAGGGATTTAGTGACAAACACAGACGTGGAGATCCTCTAGACCTCATCCTCTTTAGATCGGTAACTTCCCATAATCAATCAGATCCAATAAGCAACGTTTTTACGAATTTGAAAGTTACGGAATTTAGGGTTACAGAAGTTTTCTGTTTTTGGAATTTTGATTTTGAAATTGAGAATTTACAAAAATTTTAAGATCACAGAATTCAAGTTTTCGGAATTCTGGATTCGGAATTTGTTATTTTCGGAATTTTTAGACTTTTGAATCACAACTGTATCAATTTCATACAAATATTCCGAAACCAAACAAAGACCTCAGATCTGCTTCCTCACTGGTCCAAGATAACCGATGTAACCTTTGCCCTTTTTGTGTTCTGAATATTTCATTAATAGTCATTTGACTATTTGACTTTTGTCAATTTATTTAGATTTTATACCGTGTTGACGGTGATGATTTTTATGAGATATGTGATGAATTGTGGCTTATTGTGTTTAATAATCCCTTTTGGAAGGTATTATTGTGTTATGTGTATTCCGGATGGTTTGACTCGTGAATTTTGAGAAATGCAGAAAAACAAGTCCGACACGTCCGTTAATGTCCAAATTGAGTTTTTGAAGGGTGTAAAGTGAAAATATGTCGTGTGAATACTCTAGGTTAATGGAAAAGTATTTTAAAGTGAATAAAAATGATAATTAACTTTGGAGTAAATTTTACAGTTGAGTTTTACGAGTATTTAAGTGATCCCGACACGAAAAGAAAGACCCGGGACTCCTTTGGATCCCATATCCGGTCAAATGGTCAAGAGGGGGCAAGGAGGCTTATTTCTAGCCTTGTTGTTTAGAGATGATTTGTACAAGTATGTTCTTTTTCCACTAGTTTTCTCATAATTCCATTTTCATTTCAAAAAAAAATTTAAAAACACACACGTAAGTGTGTGTGTGTGTGTGTGTGTGTGTGTGTATGTGTGTGTGTGTGTGTGTGTGTGTGTTCGTCCGACTTCACCTACAAGAAAACACCATAAAATTTTGAAGTTGATCAAGAAAACATGAAGACATAAATATTTGAGGTTGATTTTAGTGTTTGGTTATTCATTTAAACAACGTTTGGGTTGTCCGGTTCATGTCAAAATCTATAAATTTGAAAATTTTCTTTTAAGTTTTCAAATTTAAATTCCGTTTGTTCTTTTGGGTTTATTTTGATGCATAGATGTTAGCTGTACAAGTTGATCGTTGTGAAAATCGATTTTTAAAAGCGAAATGAATAAAAAGGGGATGTTTGGTTCGTGAATAGTAAAAAGGAAAAAGAGGGTTTTTGTAGTTTTGACGTTGTGGTCGTGATGGTTAAATAATATATGATGCTAGAATGCTTATTTTTTATAGTAGCTTGTGTAGCTTATTCAGGCTTATTTTTAAGCTATTTCTTGGCTTATTTGGGCTTATATCCCACATGTATTTTCTCAAAATCACTAGGAAAGTGATTTTGATTATTTTTGTGTTATGACGTATGTTGTGGACTATTTTTGAGGCTTATGGTAGTAACCAAAAGTGATACGTAGCTTAATAGCTTATTTTAAAGCTCAATATCGATATTTTGGAGTTTATGGATCACGGCCAATTAAGTCTATATGAGCCGCGGACTTAAATAGGAGGGTTATTGTGGTCCGGATTATTTCTAACATATAAGTATTTAACTTATAATATGTAAATGCGACCTAGGGTTTTGACTTAAATAGTATCTTTGGATTAGCTATGTCCCTATGGACCCTTGTTGGGCTTTGATAGGTGTAAAATATACATATCCGTTTATACTTCAAAAGGCCTAAATAAGCCCAAAACACAGTGAAAATGGCAAAATATGCTTGGTTTGTGTTTGTATGTGTGTAGGTACGAATATATCAAAAATTACATGAAAACCATCAGAAACAAGCAAACACGGACACGAGAAACGGAAGAGCATGCAAGACGAAGCCAACGTCAAATAAGTCAAACCTAGTCAACAAAAGTCAACCACTAGAATACAAAAACTCAAAATGTTTCAAATCAACCCTCCAAGTTTCAAAAGTTACATATTGGTCCCTAACTCTTATTGGGCCCTTAAACCCTAAAAACCATACCCGGAAACCTTTAAACCAAAAACCAAGTCCAAGCCCACAACAAAAGCCCGACCCCTAGCCCAATCCCCCTGTTATAAAACCACAAGGGCCATTCATGCCATTTTTAAAAGTCCTTTTAATACTACAAATGAGATAAACAAAGACAGGGACTTAAAATGTCAAATGGCTAAAGTTTAAGTTCTATTTACCTAGTTTCAGTTATAAAAAGGGCGCCAAGGGTGTGTAATTATTCACCCGTCTTCTCCAATCTACCCACAGTCAAAAACAAGAGGCAAACGCAAATTAAGGGGTGATTAAGACAATTCAAGTATAGTAGTACAAGATGGCAGGGTTAAATTAGTCACTCAAGCTTTTCATTAACCAATCTCATCAAGGAAGCACACGTGAAATTGAGGAAAAGCACAAGAGATGATGGGTTTTTACACTGGATATACACTCAAAAGAAATACAAGTGTCTCAATCACGGATTGCCACACTAGCAATCCGTGTGAGATAGTTTGTGATCCAAGGGCTACTATTCACTTTCCAATGATTGAAGAAATGGAAGGTACGGATTGAAAGGAGCGTGTCGATCAAGGCACAGCCTAGAAGCTTCCCTGGATTGCTATAAATAGGACTCACTCTCACACACATGAACTAGTTCTTTTTCACCTTTTAAATTTTCTAGTTTTTTTAGCTTAAATTTTAGTTAATTTCGGTTTAAGTCATTTGTAATTTTCCTTTCAGAAATGTAATGAAGCTTTTTTAGTTTAATGAAATTAAGTTTTTCTGTCATCATTCTCTATTTAAAACTCATAAACTCTTTTACTTAAGACACTTTTACTTATAAGCTCTTATAGCTCTCTCAAGTCTATAAGCTTGAGATTAAGCTTGTTTATTCAAAACTGTAATCATACTTAAGTTTTAAAATTAGAATTAACTAGCTTACCTTGAACTTATTGGAATTTGGCTTATGGAAGGGGAGTCAATTGTGGAAGGACTCCCAAGGACCTTTACTGGCTTATTTCTAATAATCTAGAGCTAGTAAATAAGCTCTAAGAGCATGATAAACTTCTGTTAAGCTGAAGCTACTTGTAAGTTTGCTTTTAAATTCCTTTGTCTTTAATTTTAGTTAATTGCTAATATTGATTATTAGTTTAGATTTGGGCCTAGTTGCTTATTAAGTGCATATTGTTTTTTAGCTGCTATATTTGAGTTTAATATGTAATTAGTGCTTATCCATCACCTGTTTTTAGCTTAACTATTTTAATTATAGTAGTTTCATTCTTGCTTTAAAAATCCATATAATAAAAACCCTATAATATAGCTTAAGTAGTTTACTTATTGTTATGACGTATTTGAAAGCTTAGGAATTGCTTATTTAGTGGTTATTATGCTGTATAATATCTGGTTTCTAAAAAAGTGTTTACTAGTTTTCAAATCCATTAGTTTTTTTCAATCTGTCATTGAACTAAAAGGGGTGTTTGGAATAAGGCTTGTTGACCTTTTAAAGTCAAAATGACTTGTGCAATTTGTGTGGGTTAGTTTTGTTATCAGTTTAGACTAGTAGTGATTCAGTTTTGAAGTTGGTTTTATTTTGATAAAAAAAGTTATGGCTTAATTTTGGTGTGCGTGCACCAGGGATTTGTTGTTTTTATTTGTTTGCTTTATATTGATTTTAAGCTTTGTGAGCTTGAGAGTTGTTAGTGTTAAGTTCAGTCACACTCATTGAGTGTATCAAGGGCAGAAGAAACCACTTTGGTTGCCTGCAACTTTGATTTGAATTCCTTGGTCAAATGCATCAGCAGTAGTAACCAAAGTTACTACTGCTGATCTTTTAGTCTAATTTTAAGCTAGTTATTCTAGGATCTTGGGTTATTTTTGTAGCTTATTGTTTTCAAGTTGTTTAATATAGGACTAAAAACCAGTTTTTAATTTCAGCTTATTTAGCTAATTTAATTTAAATTTAAGATTCTTAGCTTATAAAGTTAGGTTTTTCAGTGGTAAATTCATAGTTCATAAGTAGTTAATTAAGTCTGCTTAAGCTCATAGTCAGTGGAAGCTTATTAAGCCTTTTAGCTTGTTTAAATTTTTAGCTCTTTGAGTCATAGTCTGAGTTAGCTACTTTCATCATCAATTTCAGTTAGCTTTTAGTGTTTCTATGTTATAGTGCCTTATCATTGTTTAGTTAATTATACATTATTGCTTTTAGAAACATGTTTTATAGTTTGAAATTGAGCTTATTTTGAGCTTAATACATATGTCTAAGTGAAATCAGGCTTTCAAGGCTCATAAAGCCATGGTTTCTGGAACAAGTCTATAAATAAGCTGTTTCAGAGCTCATTTGTCATTTTTAGACTAAAAGTGAAGTTTTAAAGTTGTTTAAAATCAGGTTTTTAATAAGTTCCAATATTCAGTTTTGTTAAAAATCAAAAATAAAAAAATAAGCAAAAAGGGGGTTTGCCTGCGCACAACACCCACGGTCCTCCCACACACATTACATATACGTGTGAAAACCAAGTCTGCTATATTGCTCATCCGTGAGCTATTGTACACATTTCATATTTACCTTTTGTTTGGGCCTTAAGCCTATAAAGCCACTTCGAGCTGTTTAAGCTTATTTAGGGGCTTATCCGTTTAGCTTTTTAGACTTTTCTTATTTTTCTTATAGCTGTTAGGATTTATGATTTATCCTGAATTTTTTTTATTTTTCCATTTAGTATATTATTTTAAATCATTTTTCTTAAGTTTTAATTTTCAAAAAGTCTTTAAAAATAGAAAAAAGTTTCAGAAAATTTCAAAAAAATAGTTTTTAGTTTTATAAAAATTACTTTTAGGTTTACATTCAGTAAAATCATTTTTACACCTTTTAGATTTTAATTTTCATTTTTGAGCTTTTAATTTTAAGTTTAAAAATAGGATTTTAATTTTAAAAATAGTTAAAAATAGTTTTCTGAGTTTTTATGTTATTTTAGACTTTTCAAAGTTTAAAATTTATTTTTCCCAAATTTTAGGACTTAATTTGCTATTTTTTAGGATTTAATTAGATTAAATTAGTTTTTAATTCATAATAAATAAAAAAATTAATCAAAAAAATGTTTTTCTTTTTCTTAAAATTTTCTTTTGTCCTAATTTAGGTTTAGAAATTTAGTTAAATTTTTAGGAGTAAATTTAGTGAACTTGACTTATCTTGTCGCGTTTTATTGTTTCCGTTACTGTTAGTGTTTAATTGTTTTTAATAGAAAACCCAATCAATCTTCGAACCCATTCAAATCAATTTCTCAAATCGTTGGGAAAACGACCCGGGAAATCATACTTTCCGGAAAACATACGTATATTATATATTATATATATCTTTTAGAGTGAGCTTTTCTTAAGGGAGACTTAAGGAAAGTTCTTAATTGCTCTTTTGGAATATTTTATATTATACATTTTTGCGTGTGTAAAATCTATCAATCAGGCTTTAAGGCCCAATAAGCGATATGTAGTAGTTATGAGAATTTTGATGGACTTTTGAAAGTGGAAATGTATTTACGAAGTGATATTGAACGATATTTTGGGAAAAACGTGTTGGTAAGTGTTAACGATTGAGATTTTGGAATTTTGTTGAAAAGTGTCGAATTTGTGAAAAATGTTGAAAATAAGGTTTGAAACCTTAGAAAATGTTGTATAAACGTACGAGTCATGTCGAAATTTCATAATAAATTTATACTTCGAAAAAATATTTTTCTTTTCTTTTTAGTATAGCTATCATATAAAAAACACAAAAAAAATCAAAAATATAAAAAAATTGTCCTTAAAAAAAATTAAATAAACAAAGTAGGTAAAAGAACACCAACAAATAATACTCTCAATCGAGGTATTATCATTTCAATTTCCGGTGAATTGGATTGAGTTCCCAAATCGGAACTCAATGATTTAACATGCCATTTTGTGTCTCTACGAAATACGGCTCACCTTAAAAATAAATTTTTAAGAGCTACCGTGAAGTAGTTGATTATTTGGTTTAAGTCTCTTCCGTGTAACCGTTAAAATTTGTTGTGAATAAAAAAAAATTTATAAATCCAAAAAAATTAGTGTAGAATTTTTCTTTAAATTTTAGATTTTTCCTTTTTAATTTTCTCTTTTTAAGTGCATGCGCACTCGCTCGCAAACTCATAACCGTAGCCGTCGTCAACAACAACAAACCCCTCCGGGTGTTGTTGAACCTTGTAATTAGAAGAATCATATTCACGAAAAACCATAGTTGCGATGGCGGAATCGAAATATGGAGAATTACTCGGTGCACCACCGAGGGTTACGGAGAAGCTATTTTTTACACCGAGATCAATGCCGAACATTTTGAGATCAAACTAATTTGCTTTCACATTGTTCAAGCAAACCGTTTCATGGTTTAGAACATGAAATTCCTATGCTCATATTAATAGTTTTAAAGGATTACCTTCAACCTTAGATTTTAGACTGGTTGGCCTAATGATGTGATTAAAGCTCTATGGATGTTTCCGTATTCGGCTCGAGGGAGCTGCTAAACTTGGTATGAGAAAGAACTATGAATTCTTTTTACTTGGGACGATCTCGTTACCAAGTTCGTTAAACCAATTTTTCCTCCTTCGTAAACACTCACCTTAAGAACAAATTTCACGTTTTTCACTGAATTCGATGAATCTTTTAGTGAAGCATCGAGAACGATTTAGGGTATGCTTGATTCTTTCCCTCACCACGGATTTTTGGAGTTAACTCAAGTTGATACCTTTTATAATGGTTTAAACGAGAATGAACAAGGCTCCTTAAATGCCACAGCTGGTGGTAATTTGTTAAGTAAGACTACTAGGGAAGCTTTAAATATAATTGAAACAATCAAATAGTGCTTATTCGATAAACAAAACAATGCTTCTAGTTATTCTAAGGAAAATGTTATGCAAAATGGATGACGAATTGATAAATTGCAGATCAACTTTCGACCTTAGGTCGAGATTGTTTCTAAAAAGGGTGTTGTCTCCTCCGCACCAGTTAAGGCGGTTGAGGAAAATTGTGTTACTTGTGGTGGACCTCATGCATGGTATAATTATCCGGCTACCGATAATAATCAAAACGTTTGTGCAACCACGGGTTTTTATAATCAACAAGTCCAACCAAATCGAGTTAGTAATCAAATGGGCCCATCAGGTTTTTGCTCGTGCAAATCAAGGTAAAAATAGGAATATATAACAAATCAAGTCAAGGGAATAATTTCAATCGAGAAAAACTGTTTCAAAATCATGGTTTTCAAGGTCAAGTTTATCATGATTCGAATTTTTCAAAACCATGGATTTCAAAATCATCCGTTTCAAGTGCCTAATAATCAAGATGCACGATTTTTCAAATGATTTTCAAACTACAGAAGTGCAATGATCAAATAGATTAGGAATTTGCAATACCAAATCACTTCGATGAAAGGAGAGTTATATATGAACGAGATTCAAAATAGCCATCAAGAATCATCAAACACGCTTTTGATGAGTCAAAAATATGCTTTTCATAATACGTTGCATAATAATTTCACAAACATGTTAAGTAGTTTCTTTCAAGCCAAAGCCTCACTTCGGTACTTCTTTCGAGTATACGATTTCCTAACCGATAGGGTGAGATGAAAGCAATCACTACCCGAAGTGGTGTAGCTTACGAGGGACCCTCGAATCAATTAAAACCTTTCCCCGAAAAGGTAGTAGAACGAGAGACGAGGAATAACGGATGAGGAGAAAAATTATTTCCAAGGAGAAGTACCGCTCAAATCCCACCTCCGGTTATCCCTAAACCAATTCCGGAACCCGAGATTCCGAAGAATTTACAAAAATCGACTCCGATACCGGAACCTAAGATTCCGAAGACGGTACCTAAAGGCAACTATTCCTTACCCTTCAGACGAGACAAAATCAAAAGAAATCGAGAAAAAGCTTCATACCAAAAAGAAAAAAGCTTTTTTCAAATGTATCAAGATTTGCGTTTTGAATATAAATTTGCGGATGCTTTGTTTTTAATGCCGAGATTTGCTCCTACGATTGGGATTTATTTATGAATAAAGAAAATTTGCTCAGAATTAGTGGAAAATCTCCATGAACGAGAATTGCTCGGCGATGCTCCTTAAAAAGCTTCCCGAAAAGCTAGGAGATCCGGGTAAATTTCTTATTCCTTGTGAATTCCCGGGAATGGAGATATGTTACGCCTTGGCCGATCTTGGTGCGAGCATAAATCTTATGCCTATTTCTATTTGGAAAAATCTTTCTTTGCCTGAACTTACACCAACTAGGATGACTTTAGAGTTAGCGGACCAATCAATTACTTATCCTAAAGGACTCGCCGAAGACGTTTTTGTCAAAGTTGGGAAATTTTATTTTTTTACCGATTTTGTTGTTGTCGATTTCGAAGCCGATCCTCGAGTTCCTCTTATACTTGGAAGATCATTTTTGAGGACCAGTCGTGCTTTAATAGATGTTTATGGAGAAGAAATAACCCTTCGGGTTTATAACGAAGCCATCACTTTCAATTTAGACCAAACCATGAGGTACTCCTCTACGAATGACAAGTCGGTAAACCGAATTGACATCATTGATGAAGTTTGTAAGGAGTATGCTCTGGAATTGCTAGGATTTCCTAATGATGATTTTTCGGGTGGCAATCCCACTCCGACGTCCGAGCCATTTACTTCCGAATTTACTTTGGAAGAAATCGATGCTTATCTTTATGACAAATCAATTTCATTAGAAAGTGATTATAATGATTATGATCCGGAGGAAGATATTTGTGTGCTTGAACAATTGTTAAATGATGACCCGTTTCAACTTCCTTCGATGGACCTTAAACAAAGTGAAGTGACCGAGGCAAAATCTTCAATCAAAGAGCCTCCGGAATTAGAATTAAAGGACTTACCATCTCACTTAGAATATTCTTATTTGGAAGAAAACAATAAGTTAACCGTTATCATAGCAAAAGGTTTAAAAGATAAAGAAAAAGAAGCTCTCATAAATGTTCTTAAATCTCATAAAAAAGCCATTGCTTGGAAAATAACTGATATCAAGGGTATCGACCCTTGTTTTTGTACTCATAAGATTTTGATGGAAGACGATTGTAAACCATCGGTGAAAAGTCAAAGATGGGTCAACCCAAAAATTCATGAAGTCATCAAGAAGGAGGTGATTAAACTTCTTAATGCCGAAATGATTTACCCGATCTCCGACAGCCCATGGGTTAGTCCGATTCATTGTGTTTTGAAAAAAGGAGAAATGACCGTCGTTGCTAATGAAGAGAATGAATTAATTTCGACACGTCTAGTTACTGGATGGAGAGTGTGTATCGATTATATGAAGTTAAACGAATCGACTCGTAAAGATCATTTTCCTCTCCCATTCATGGATCAAATGCTAGAACGATTAGCCGGCAATGACTTTTATTGTTTCTTAGATGGTTTTTCGGGATATTTCTAAATTCCAATTGAACCTCAAGATCAAGAGATAATGACTTTTACGTGCCCATACGGAACTTTTGCTTATCGTCGTATGCCATTTGGTTTGTGTAATGCACCCGGAACCTTTCAACGGTGTATGGTGGTGATTTTTCATGATATGATAGAGAAGACAATGGAGGTGTTTATGGATGATTTTTCTGTTTTTGGTGATAGTTTTGATTCATGTCTCTTTAATTTAGAACGAATGCTAAAACGGTGTGAAGACACGAATTTAGTACTAAATTAGGAGAAATGTCACTTTATGTGTAAAGAAGGTATTGTTTTAGGTCATAAAATTTTAAAGTCCGGGATTGAGGTCGACCGAGCAAAAGTCGATGTTATTGCTAAACTCCCTCATTCGACTACCGTTAAAGGTGTTAGAAGTTTCTTAGGTCATGCGGGTTTTTATCGACGTTTCATTTAAGATTTTTCCAAGATTGCTAGACCGATGACTCACCTTCTCGAAAATGCAACACCTTTTGTATTTTCTCAAGATTGTATCGATGCTTTCGAAACCCTTAAAAAGAAGCTTACCGAAGCTCCGATCTTAGTTATCCCGGATTGGAACCTACCTTTCGAACTTATGTGTGATGCGAGCGATTTTGCAATTGGTGTGGTTCTTGGACAACGTAAGACGAAGCATTTTCAACCGATTCATTATGCTAGTAAGACGATGACCGAAGCTCAAATTCATTACACCACAACGGAAAAGGAAATGCTTGTCGTGGTGTATGCTTTTGAAAAGTTTAGGCCATATCTTGTCTTATCTAAGAGCATCGTATATACGGACCATTCAGCTTTAAAATACCTTATGACTAAACAAGACGCCAAGCCAAGGTTGCTTCGATGGGTGCTACTTTTACAAGAGTTCGATATTATCATTCGTGACAAGAAAGGAAGTGAAAATTTAGCCGTCGATCATTTGTCAAGACTCGAGAATCCTCATAAGGATGTTTTAGAAAACAAAGACATTAATGAACATTTTCCATTAGAAACTCTTGGAGTTATATCGAGTGAGAGTACCCCATGGTTTGCGGATTATGCAAATTATCATGCGGGGAATTTTATCATCAAAGTAATGACAACTCAACAAAAGAAGAAATTTTTCAAAGACGTAAAACTTTATTTTTAGGATGACCCTTATCTTTTTCGTATATGTTCGGATCAAATCATTCGAAGGTGTGTACATGGACACGAAGCTCTTGAAATCCTCAAAGCTTGTCATGAAGGACCCACTAGGGGCCATCATAGTGCCAATCTCACCGCTCGAAAAGTATTTGATGCTGGTTTCTTTTGGCTTACCATATATCGGGATGCTCATACGACGATCAAATCTTGTGATACGTGCCAAAGACAAGGTAAAATTTCACAACGAGATAAAATGCCTCAAAATGCTATCCAAGTTTATGAAATCTTCGATGTATAGGGTATTGACTTCATGGGACCTTTTCCGTCATCGAGAAGAAATAAATACATCCTTGTAGCCGTCGATTATCTTTCAAAATGGGTTGAAGCGAAGGCGCTCCCCACAAACGATGCTCGAGTAGTTGTCAAGTTTTTGAAATCTCTTTTTGCCCGATTTGGAACACCGAGAGCTATTATAAGTGATCGTGGGACTCACTTTTGTAATGATCAATTTGCCAAAGTAATGTCTAAGTATGGGGTCACTCATCGTTTAGCTACCGCTTACCACCCTCAAACAAGTGGTCAAGTCGAGGTATCCAATCGAGGTCTAAAATGTATTCTTGAAAGGACGGTTGGCGAAAACCGTGCCTTATGGTCCGACAAATTAGACGATGCTTTATGGGCATTTCGTACCGCTTATAAGACTCCGATCGGATGTATGCCTTACAAGCTTGTTTATGGAAAATCATGTCATTTACCGGTTGAATTAGAACATAAAGCATATTGGGCTTTAAAACTTGTCAATTTCGATCTCAAAACCGCGGGAGATCATTGGAAGTTGCAACTTAATGAGCTTCGAGATCAAGCTTATGAGAATTCGTTGATTTACAAGGAGAGAACGAAGAAGCTTTACGACTCAAAGATCAAGAATCAAATCTTCAATGTTGGTGATCAAGTTTTACTCTTCAACTCCCGTCTTAAGATATTCTCCGGAAAGCTTAAACTCGTTGGTCAGGACCTTTCACCATCACTTAAGTTTTTTCATACGGAATCGTCGAATTATCTCAACCCGATGGTCCGAATTTCAAAGTAAATGGTCACCGTGTTAAACATTACTTCGGAGGGGACATACCACCCAAGGTAGTCCTGGATCTCCACACTCTCCCCAAGGACGAATGAATTCGGGGATCGAGTCAAGCTATGTGACTCGGTTACCAAAAACAAAGCGCTTCGTAGGAGGCACCCCATGCTTATCCTATTTTCTTTCTAATATCTAATGTGTTGTGAGGAGGCTTGTACTCTTCTGCTTCTCGTTGTTTGTGCTTGTGATTGTTTGCAGGATTAAACCAACATTATTTGAAGACTCTCGTGTTCGGTGTTGTGTCTCGGTTCACTAGAGCTTCCTATCCTTTGCTTGCCATTAGTTTGGGGAAATCTGATATCCTAGATTTTTATCGACTAACATCTATCTTTTAGCACACCTAATAAACGGCTTAAGATTTTTGTTTGATACTTTCTCCATGTATTTGACTCTTTGAAAACGAGTATGGGTTTTCTTCTAACCTTATCTAGGAAACATTGAGGACAATGTTATCTTATATGTTGGTAGGTAATATCTTTGATATACTTATTTTTTTCCCGTTGTTCTCACGTACCCTTTTCTTGCAAAAATTTTAAATTTTTAAGTTTAATTTGCCCTACCAAAAAAAATGTGAGTTAAAAAATAAAGTGTTTAGACACAAATGTAGGCTTTCCGTTGGTGAGAACAAAAGTAAATTTTGACCCGATCGATTTATATCTTAGCTTACTCCTTAACTTTTTAGGCTAAGTATTCACGAGTTTCTTTATTAGAAATTTTAAATTGTGAAGAACAAGAAACGATAGAGTAGTTATGAGTTTTGATGCTAAACAGGGAATAGTTGGATTTCTTTAAGGCTTATAGGTGTTATATTGTGGCTTTTTCTCCCATTAGATTGTTTCACCATAATAATAATTGTTAATAAGTAGAGTTGTGCGGTTTTTTGGTTAATAATTAGTTCTCATAAGTTTTCTTCAGTTTCTTTGTGATTTAGAGAGAGTATACATCAGGAATACTTAATTTGGCATACTATATGTATCATAAGAATAAATAATCTGCTTATCCCTTAAAGAGCCTTAGGGTATATGGGATAAGTAGAATCTAATAATAAAAGTGTGGGCTAATAAAAGTTTACTGCAACTGGCCGGCTCACAACCGATGTTGCAGTCTTCTAAATAAAGCACATAGTAATAATCCAAGGTCGAAATATGTTTGTTGCATCTTGTCGGAGGCGCGGCCGATGTTGCAGCCTTCTAAAGGGCCGAGGCTAAAGTTCATGCTTAAATTTTGTCTGTTTTGTACCTTAAAGAGCTTAGGCTGGTATATGGTGTGCAAATACGAATTGGACCATTTATGTCTTAAAGAGCCTTAGGGTATATGACGTAAATGGTACCTTGCTTAAGTAACCTAATAAAAGCCAAATTTTGGTCGCCTTGATGTAGACTTAATTTTGATGGCATTGTTTTCTTTTGAAAATGGCTAGGAACTAATTATTGCGTCTTTACTGTTACACTTTATTTTCGGAATTAATAAGTATCGAAATAAAAGTCTTAAAGAGCCTTCGGGTATATGACTTAAATAAAATCTTGAGATACAAAATTAGGGAATAAGGGAGGAAAAGTAAGTACACAATCAGCTCTTATAAGTAGTGTTAGCATCTTGACTTGTAAATTACAATGATCTTGTTTTTAAGCTTGGCATGGAGAAGTGAAAATCGGGGACGATGAATTTATTTTTTTTAGACACTTTAAGTGCTTTTTGTTCCGTGATCCTAAAAGTTATCAAAAGAATAATGAAAGCAATACATTATGTCACACAAGAATAAGTTGTAAGTTGTAGGATGTTAATTATGAAAAATCATAAAAATAGAAAAAATCTTTGAAAAATGGGAAACGAGGTGTTTTATAACTTGTAACTTCTTAACTCTCCCCACGATAGACTTTACTACTTCTTAAAGGGATTGGTTTGGGAAGGTTTTGAGGTATTTGTTTATAAAGCATGTAATATTGCGTGAGGACACGCAATCGTTTAGTTTGGGGAATTTTGATATGTGTGAAAACACATATCATTTTTATATCAAAAATATCCCATAAAAGACCAAAAGTGATAAAATGCTTGTATATTGCTTGTTTTGGTTCTTTATGAATGTGTAGGACTGAGATAACGCAAAAATCATAAAAAAAATCTGTTAAAACCGAAACAAACACGAACCCGGAACGGAAGAGCATCGCAAAGAGCCGGGAGAATGCTATTAATGGTCAACAAAAGTCAAACCTTGGTCAAACTTGGTCAACAAAAGTCAAACATGGTCAACTCACAAAAAGACAAAATGCAAGTATTCAAATTTCAAATGATATTAAAATGGAGGGAAAATGGAAGAGTTAGTTACAAGGCATCACCCTCTAATGAAGATTAGAGGGGTATTTATAGGTGAGGGAAGGAGGCTTCCCTTCCTTTATTTTCCTAACTTATCACTTCTAGTCCCTAGACTTTGGTAATTATGCTATTTCATTCTTTTAGCATAATACACCTTATTACAAACTACTTTGACATTAACAAAAGAAAGACTAATGACTAAATAACACAAAATCACATAATCGACACTTTTAATGATCCTAACAATCTCCCCCTAAGGGTTGATTATTCAGGGCGTTCTCTTCGTGGTCCAAGTGGTCTTCCATTCATGAACATCTCCCATCTTCTCATTTGTTTATGATGCTTCAATCTCTTCTTCAAACAACTTCAAGTACACTGCTTCATCTTTAGTGAGATCTTTTTGTACATACCCATACTTGATATTATTATTATAACTCTTCAGACCTTTTAACACTCTATTTAACATTGCATTACAAAACTTATAGATCTCTGAATGTCTCATCACCCGTTTCTTTTTCTTGCTATTCTTGTAAATAATTCCATGCACAGGCTCATAGATGATAGAGAACATTTCATGATCTACAATTCCAAGGAAAGTCATTGTTGGTGCAGTGAGATTAACCTTCTATTGATAGCTTTCAATTCCAAGTTGGAAGTTATGCACTCTTTCCCATATCACTGTACTTCTAATGAATACTGATAAAGACCATAGCAATCCTGTATCTGCATAATCTGGTACCTTGCCATTCATAATCAACGAGTATATGTCCTTAATATCATTCTTATTGAGATTCTTATAGTCTGGCTCAGTTATTGACACTAGGTACTTATTAGCTCTTCTTGTGACAATCTCTGTGATAAACTTGTGTTCATGACCAAATTCCTAGTATGTCTTGACAAGTTGAATAATCTTTGAGTTCGAATAAAGCTCTACTTTTGGTTTTCCAGGCTCTTTTTGTTTCCTTATGTAGAAAATCTTTACATGAGGATTCTTCCAATGTTCAACACCATAGCGAGCATAAGGATTAAACTTTTGAACACACTTATTCACCCATCTGGAAGTTCGTTCTTCAATATCATCATCATTAAAAATAACCGCAGGAAACTTGTGAAGTGACAAGACTATCTTCTCGGGTCTATAATTTCCTTTCTTCAAATACAAAAGGTCTTGATTAATCAGAGATAACGCTAGAGCTTCAGGATCTTTTTGACAGCTATGAACTAATGGTGTGGTCTTTCGTAGATGTGGAGAGACAATAGTTTCTTTTCTACTCTCCCAGACAATGTCACTCTTCAAGAAATTCTTCATCTGATCAATGTGATACTGATGCTCATCTCCTGAAGTACATCTCTATCTCAACATCTCATCAGCCATCTTTCTCAGCTTAGCTTCATCAATGGTCAGCGATACTTCTTCCATAATGTCTTGTGATACTTGCTTCGTTGGTATTTCATCATCATCTGAAGCATAAGAGTCAGTCCAAAAATCAAAATCATCATCTTGCTCTTGATTACCTGAAGTTGATGGAGCTTGTTCCTCTTGAAAAACTTATCCAGACGATGACTCTCCAGACACATAAGCTTTATACTCCGATGTCTTCTGCCGCTTTACACTATTCTCCCCCTTAAGATGAGCATCATCATGAGGATCTTCCTGATCTCTTAGGGGAATGACAGGAGTTCTACATGCAGTTTGTGGTACCGTATTTCTTTCAAACTTCATCTGGAGAGCCAACCATATTGCTATGTCTTGTTGTTGCAATTGAGAATCAGCTTTCATAGCAAGGTGCAGTTGATATTGTTGATTTGGAACAGAGGATGTTTGTGATTGAGCTGGATGAACATAAAGAATATGTCCAGACATATAACTGCGTACGGATGGATCAACTTGAGAAGGAATGACATTGTCAATTGCATTCTCATTTTGTGTCAAAATTTGATCCTGAATATTTCCACGTTCCTACAGAATAGCTTTAGCAATCAATCTTTACGTCTCTTCTTTAGCCTTTTTTCCTTCTCATAGAATCAACCTTCCGAACATACACTGGACTTGATTTCAAACTTGTTTAGGAACTTACTTCATAACTTGCTCCTTATGTGTTTATCTTACCATAGTGGGTAATGTCTCAACCATTACATCATGAAGATTATCAGCAAGTTGTATCGGACATGACTTATCTTGGCATGAACCTCGCCAACTTAGATGTGGCATACAAGTAACCATACGTCCTTGTAACTCCTGAAAGAAGCTTTGTAATGTTTTGAAGGCGGAGTAGGTTTTGTCTTGAACAATGATAGAAGTCGATTTGTTTTAGCTAACTATGGTTGTTAAGGTGAACTAGATGATGCTTGTAGTATGAGTATCGTCAATTCCTGGAGTTTTCGGTTATCGAATATCGTGATTAGTATGAATCCTAGGAGATCTATTGGGTGGGGATTGGTGAATTCCTAGGGTTCCTTTTTTTTTTTCCCCCACCCTCTAATAATCTTCCCTTTCTCCTTCTCTTTAATTTCTACACATCATCAATTATTTCTTATCTTCATCTTACATTTACTGGTCTAACGATGGTTAGTAATATCTACCACTGGAGTTCTCCTTAGTAATCTTGCTCCTTTATCTTTAGTAATCCGACCTCCTTATCTTTTAGTAATCTACACCTCTGGGACTTTCCTATTACTCCCGGGCTTTCTTCCTAGTGCTGGGATATTATTTGATTCAACAATTCCTTGGGATTAAACTATCATAACATCATTCTCTTGTCTATCCACCAACTTTTCAATTTCTTCAGATGCCAAAGTTGCTCATCAACAGTGCCACATTTTCTCTTGATTCCTGTCCTCATGAATTTATGCTCTGCAAGACTAACTGGTATGTATCTTTGGTAATCATCTCTCTGCTTTGTAACATTTGGCACGGAGCTGGTGGCGGTAAGGGAGTTGTGGATCTACCTTTCAGGGATACGAAGCGGAAATCATAGTTGATCGACTTGGAAGCACTTGAACTCTGACTGCTTCCTTATTGGGTTTAGGTGACCTGTGGGCGCTAGGTATCCTATTGCGTTCCTTGGGTAGACTCTGCGTTTTTGTGACTGAGTCAAGTGACCAACTATCCTACAAAAACACCTCCGCATAAATTCGAATATGCTCCATGTGCTTCATTTCTTCAGTGATCATCCAAGCTGGTATATGCATTCCAACTTTGTCTTTGTGTCTTCCTAAATTAAAAATATTATTCATGATATCATCATCTTGCAAGTTGTGATACTTGTCTCGAGCACGTCTTGAGATGTTAGGAAAGATAGTCATGTAACGAGTGACAATGATCTTTGTAAATATTGGATATGGAATTGAAGATGTTGGATGATGAAGTGAATAGTAAAGTCCTTCCCATAGTAACTCCGCATAATCCACATGAATGTTATTGACAAAGCAATACATCATTTGCATTATCTGCAACGGCGGTTGATCCCATCCAGTGACACGTGTTGTCAAGCATTTGGAGAATATCTTGCATAACGTTTGCCATGGCTGCAGAAGACCAGTTGTCTTGAAACTTGATGATGTCTTCAGCTCCATTGTAAATCCCAATACTTGTTTGTAGAATGGAACCATGTCAGAAAATGATGGTGGTGGCACGAATGAATTATGATTGTTGTCAGTTGCTTGTGGAAGATGAAAGATTGTTCTGAAGTCATCCAGTGTAAGAGTAAGTTCTTTCTTGTCCAGCATAAACTTGAGCCTATACTTTGATCCGTCTTCCTTCAAAGTATGCCAGAACTGTGCCATATAAATCCATGGTACGGATGAAGAAGCTGCAATGCTGAATCGTAATGGATGATTCTTGATGATATTCGTCAGAATTTTTCTTTCCGGTGGGCATTGCACATGCTCGAGATCAACTTTCTTGTTAGCATCCATAAGATCATATCTTTTGTTTGGAGGGCACAGTTCATCTGGATGAACATCAGCTGCATGTTGTTGTTGTGCCATGATGATTACTGAATGAATACAATTGAGATGTTAGATAACAAACAATTCATTTGACATTTTTGTCTTTTTCCACTATGTTTGTTTTATATGTTCTGGCAATTCTTTTTGAACATATTTTTGATCAGTTTATTTCGCATGTGCTCGTTCTTGCTTTTTCTAGCACATGCCATACGCTTTATTCTTTAGATTTACCATTTTTGTATGTTCTGACAATTCTTTTTCGAACACACTTTTGATTTGCTTTTCGCGTATGAATTTTGCACCTTTTCTGGTTTTTATGAAATATCCTCACCAAAAATTCTTTGTGACATGATACTCTTTCAAGAATGATGAAGATTTCTCTTTTGATTTTAATCAAGACTCTTTTATGAAAAATTAAAGAGAAATCATTCAACTTCTTAAAATTGTTTTGTGAAAGAGTATCATTTTGACACGATAACAGATTTTGAGAACTTTTACCAAAAATATTTTGACAAAAACTTTCTTTATAATGATAACATAGAATCAGGTAATCTCAAACCCACAACTGAATGGACACTAAGTCACTCACTCCTCATTCTGTTCATTGCAAAAAATAACCGAAGCCGGACATGACATAGTCCACTTAAACAATTGAGATTTGGATTAACAGATTTAAGTTATAAAAACTTTTTCTTTCACTTTTTGTCATTAATCCTAAACAATGAAGACAAACATATCTAATTCAATAATTGAATGGACACTAAGTCACTCACTCCTCATTCTGTTCATTGCAGAAAACGGCCTAAACCGGACATGACGTAGTCCACTTAAACAATTACGAATAGATACATATGACCCATAGTTCAGAATTCATAAAAACTTGATTTCTTTTTCAAAATTATTCACCACACTTGAGAAACTGATCTTATTATTCCATAGACATTTAAGTATTAAACATCATAAGCATGAATCATCAACATTATTTCTTTCTCAAAACACCTTCACGTTTCCACAAACGTACTTTCACTGAATTTTGACTTTTTAGTATTACTGAGTTTGACTTTTTGACCTTTCCGAGTTTGACTTTTTGACTATTACTGAGTTTCACAAACAATGATTCTTTTTGACATATGAAAAACCAAACTCAATCCATTGTATTATATTATCATTTTTGGATTACCACCTGAAGTCAATTACATTAAAATCGTTATGCTCAAACTCGGGTAACATATAACATCCGAATTTCTATGTAAACGATTGGTTAATCATTTCTAATATGTTCATCACGTATTTCCACATAATCTATGCATATGATCGTCCTTGATTACAATCATTTTCATAAACTCGATAAAACACAAACTCGGTAATTTTGAAAATTGTTCCGAGTTTAAATTCGATAAAGCAAACACATCAATTAACAGTTTGATTAGTCTCACCCACTTACGTTTGAGAAAGAAAAGTAGTAGAAATCGTTGTAATGAACTCAAAAAGACTTGCGTTGATTTTCTTCTCAAACTCGATCAAAGGATTCGGTAATTAGAAAAAAAATGAAAATTTTCCTCCTTTTATAGCCACCGAATTTTTTTTGAAAATTGACACATTTAGCCCCTGTGATTATCATTTTCGATTTGTTTTTCAATTTTTCACAAACTCCCCCTTGAATAATGAATTTTTGTCAAAAAACTCCCCCTTGAAATGAAATCATGTAAAGTACTTAGTCCGAAAATGAAAATGCTTAAATAAAAACTCCCCCTTGAAACTGTAACGTTTTTCAAATTCAGTCTTTATGAGAGATCATTGTTTTTATTTTATTCCCAAAATGATGTTTGTGAATGGAAAATTTTAAGAACTCCCCCTTAGATCATGATTCCGTATTTTCAATTTGAAAGCTTTTTATAAAAACTTGGAATCATGAATCTAATCATGTGATCTTATTAAATTATGTTTTTTTTATAAAAATATGTCAAATTTTTTCTTTTGTTTTTGAAAAATTTATTTACATGTTTTTGATGTATGAACTTTTCAAGAAGATAACTTTGTCAGGCTTTCCAACTGAGTTGGAGTCATACATCTCATACCAATGCGATGAACTAGATACTCAAAGCGTTCTTTTGGAAGCGCCTTAGTAAATAGATCCGCAAGTTGGTATTCTGTCCCGACAAAGTAAATTTCCACAGTACCCTTCTCAACATGTTCTTTAATAAAATGATACCGGATGTCAATGTGCTTAGTCTTAGAATGTTGGACCGGATTGCATGAAATAGCAATGGCACTCTTGGAGTCACAGTACATCGGAATCCGATTGTACTTATATCCATAGTCAAGCAGTTGAGTACGCATCCAAATTACTTGTGCATAGCATGCAGACAAGGAAACATATTCAGCCTCAGCAGTAGACATCGTAGTATAATCTTGTTTCTTTAAACTCTAACTCACGAGCTTTCCACCTAGAAATTGCAATCCTCCTGATGTGCTTTTACAATCATCTTTACATCCTGCATGGTCCGCATCTGAATAGGCAATTAGTTTAAATCTGAAATCCTTCGGATACCATAGGCCCATGTTATAGGATTGTCTCAGGTACCGAAAGATCCGTTTTACCTCTTTAAGGTGTTTGACCGTAGGACGTGCTTGATAACGAGCACATACAAAAGTAGCAAAAGCAATGTCTAGTCGATTGGCTATTAGGTACATAAGCCCTCCTATCATATGACGATAAGTCATGTGATCAGTAGGAGTGCCTTGTAAATCAGCATCCAACCTCTTAGTTGCCATAGGTGTACTCATGGAGACACATTCATCTAGACCATGTTTCTTTAACAATTCAATTGCATATTGAGACTGACTTATAAATATGCCACGGGGAGATTGATGAACTTGAAGTCTAAGAAAGAACTTTAGTTCACCCATCATTGACATTTCAAAATTATTTTTCATTAAGTTTGTAAAGCGTTTTGAAAAATCTAGATTTGTTGATCCAAAAATAATGTCGTCAACATATACTTGTACCAGTAATATGTCTTCCCCGTGACGTCGTGTGAACAAAGTTGGGTAAATTATACCTTTAGTAAACCCATGTTTAATTAGAAAAGAAGACAATTTGTCATACCATGCACGAGGTGCTTTCTTAAGACTGTATAGAGTTTTTTTCAACCTGTAGACGTGATCTGGAAACTCTGGATCAATAAACCCTTCAGGTTGGCAGACATAGACTTCTTCTTTCAAAGGACCATTAAGAAAAGCCATTTTGACATCCATTTGAAAGATAGTGATATTCTTATGAGCAGCATAAGCAATAAACATCCAAAGCAATAGGAGCAAATGACTCTTCAAAATCAATGCCTTCGTCCTGCTTATATCCTTTAGCCACAAGACAAATTTTGTTCCGAACCACAATATTTTCAGCATCACACTTATTCTTCTAAAGCCATTTGAGAGCAATAATATTCTTTCCTTCTGGTCGTGGAACGAGTTCCTAAACTTGAAGTCTCTCAAATTGATTCAACTCATCTTGCATAGACTCAATCTAACTGTGGTCTGCCATTGCTTCTTTGATATTCTTTGGTTCAATAGTACTAACGGTTAATGCATACATGCATACTTCATAATCTGTATGTAACCGTTGACGAGTCATGACAGGTTTGGATGGGTCACCAATAACTTGGTCTAGAGGATGATCTTTAGTCCAAATGTGAGTTGAGGGTTGTACTTGATGGAAATTCTGCACATTTGATGGTTCTAGAGCCGTTGTAGATGACTAAATTTCCTCACGACTTGGAGGATTATATGGAACAAAATATGCATTACCATTAAAATCAGCAAAATGTTCTTGATTAAATTCATCAGCCTCGGTCAAAGAGATTGGAGAAGTTTATTCGTCAGATGTAGTGACAACCGGAGGAGCCTCATGTGCGTCATCAAAGATTGAAGAAGTGGAAGATGAGTCTTCATGAACTTGAGTCGGTTGTGTAGCGGAATTGATGGTTATATCAGAAGATGTCTTCTCAAAATATTCTTCAAACATCGAATGGAACAAACTATCCAAATCTTCTTTGGATGGAGTATTCATTGGTTCTGCTGATGAATTATGATTGTTGAATCGTTGAAGTTCGGGTTCTAAACAATCATGTTCAGAAGCCATAGCTGTTCGTCAAACTTGACATGAATGGTCTCCATTATCATTTTGGTTCGTCGGTTATAAATTCGAAAGCCTGTTGATGTTTCCGAATAACCAGTAAACACCCTAATGGCTACTTTTGGTTTCATTTTTCCAAGATCATCATGGTCATTTGTTAGATAACACAATGAGCCAAACATATGAAGATATGCAATATTCAGTTTTTGACCGCGTAATAGCTCATAAGGTGTTTTGTTGTATCGTGTATGGATGATTGATCGATTTTAAGTAAAATAAGTTGTAGCCACTGCTTCAGCCCAAAGAAATTTAGGTAACCGAGAAAAGATAAGCATTGTGCGAGCAGCCTTAACAAGAGTACAATTACGTCTTTCAACTACTCCATTTTGCTGAGGTGTTCGAGCAATTGAAAATTGTTGCATGATGCCTAACTTTTCTAAATGATCTTTAAGAGATATGTTTTTGAATTCAGTACCATTGTCAGTACGAATCTTACAAACTTTGGCTTTGTAATTCAATTGAGCTTGAGCAATGAATTTCTTGATGATCTCTAGAGTTTCATCTTTCGAGCGAAGAAAATAAACCCATGTATATCTAGAAAAATCATCCACTATCACAAGAATATACTTCTTTCCATTGATCAAAGCTACTCTCATTGGACTGTATAAATCCATATGAAGTAATTCCAATTTGGAGTGATCACTTGGAACCAATTTAGGTGGATGAGAAGCTTTCTTGCTTTTTCCCCTTTCACAAGCAGAACAAAGGTGATCCTTTCCATATTTGAACTTTGGTAGACCGTCAACCAAGTCAAGTCTGGTAAGATCGTTTATGGTACCAAAATTAAGATGTGACAGTCTTCGGTGCCATAACCATGACTTTGTTGAAGTTGCTTTGGACATGAGACAAACGGGTGAAGAAGCAGCCATGTCAGAAATGGAGATAGTATACAAATTAGATTCGCGTCCACCTGTGAGCAAATCATCTCCTTCCAGATTTCGTACGTAACATGTATTGGAACGAAAAGCCACTTCTAAATCTCCATCACAAAATTGTCCAACGCTAAAGAGGTTATGTCCAAGACCTTCAACATAATATACATGACAAATAGTGATATTGCCATGTATATAATCGCCATAGCCTGTGATTGCTGCAAAATTATCATTTCCAAAACGAACGGTGCCTATGAATTTCTCAATGAAATTTCTCAATAATGACCGATCACCCGTCATATGCTTTGAACAACCACTGTCAACAACCCACAAAACGATTTGAACTACCTGCAACACAAGAAGAGACAACACATGGACAACTGGGCAATTTGACTACCCATTTCTTAACTGAAACCGATGGTTTCTCAGATGAACGAGTATTATGAACATTCGGTTTTACGCTGACAGGAGTCCAAATAACATTTGGTTGTGATTCAAACCACTTTTGCCAAATTCTACTTGTTTGAATCTTGTTCTTTATGAATGTGTTTAACGGTTTATCTCGCAAATTTCTTTGCTTTATCCTAGACGCACTAGAAACCTTATCCTTAGCTTTTGAGGTACTTTCTACATTAATATTAGATTTGGAAACTACAAAAGTAGTATCTAGAGTCTTAGATTGTGTCTCTTACTCAGAAAACCTAGTCTTAGGAGCTACAAAAGTAGTTTCTGAAGATTTTGATGTTCTAGAATTAGTGAAGGAGGTTCTACGAACATTCTAATGCACATTCAATTTAAGCTTTGCAAGACATTTATCATGACAAGGAATAAGCACATTTTTCATACAAGAAACACATAACAAAGTTTTCACTTTAGAAGTGTTTGCAACATCAACATCAATTACATTCTCCTTATTCGAAATAACATTTGCAGATGTATCACCTGTTTGCTTATTTTTCCTAACATAAACCGCTACATTCTTTGCTGCTTTCTTAGAGTTATCTAAAACACTGTGCACAACATGTGAATCTCTACTCATTGATCTTCTAACTCTAGATGTAGCATTCATTCTTGTAGAAGATAAAGCACTCTTAGTCTTGTTTATTTGTGATTCTTGTGTTGTGTAGGAGGGATTTGGTAGTAGAGGATTTAGCGTGGATGATGAGGAGAGAAATGGTGTTTGGTGAGGTTGTTGAGGTGTTTATTGGAATTGGGGTATTCATCGAGGAAGAAGAGGATGAGGGGAGAGCGTGGTATAGGTGAGATTGGGTGGTGTAGTACTGTTTGTCGTCATTGTGTGTTTGTGCGGTTTATGTGGTTTTTTCTGATGATAATATATTTTTTTTTGAAAGACTTGTTAATAGAATATTAGGAAGAGGGGTAATTATTGTATTCTTTTTGAAGGATGATTCGGAGGTTGGTTGGGGAGTATATGGGATGAGTTTGTGATGTTGGGGGGGGATTTTTACGGTAATCTTTATCTTCTTGGGGGTAGGGGGGGTTTGGGTGGTGTGGTTATGTGTTTTTGTTTGGATAAGTTTGTAGATAAGTTTTGATTGTTGTTTTTCGCTCAAAGACGGTTTCCACATGCAGAGATCATGAACTTGTATGGATTGCTTAGTCCCATTAGTGCTTAAACTAATACGTTGAGGCTTTTCGTGTTTCTAGCCTGCTGTTCGGGTTCGCCTTGTTAAAACCATGACTGATGGTGATTTACAATGTGAAGAAAATTAGAACACAACACCATTTCCCCCCCCCCCCCCAATACATGCTAGGACGCTGTGTACCAATATCAAAAATAATTTTTCTATTTTAGATGGTAAAGAAAAACTTTAAGATTATTTTGTTAATTTTAAGCATTTACTTATTTTGAAAAACCGAGTGTATATATATTTTAACCAAAGTGACCAAGTTGATTATAATATATCATGCATGTTTTGATAAGAGACTGTGTTTTCTGGTAATGCAAAGTAGTAATGATGTGTGATGGAAATGATGAGTATGATTAGAAAAGAATGATAATAGTCAAGTTAGAAAACATTCTACTTCTGATGATTTTATGATTGTCATCGATAAAACACGAATAAATCGTAAAATATAAATAAACATTTTACGGTTTATTTGTATTAACACACTCTTTAAGTAGTTATAACTAATTAGGGTACTGAGCTTTTAGCCCATTCTAATGACCCATTTGACCCATTCTTGAGACCCATTTGACCCATTTTTGATTTCACATAAAGAATGAGGTGACCAATTTGGACCGATCACTCTAGTTGCACTCCACCAAATCCAACCTATGAGGTGGCCCAATGGGTTAAAATTGCCAACTCTACAAAATATGTAAAATGATTGGTTTTTTAAGTGTATTATCATTATTGTAATTTTCGTTAAATCTATACTACTATATAAAGCATTTATAATGTGAGACCCGTTAAAAATTAAGATAAGGATGTGCAATCTTGACAATCCATCTCATTTTTGGGAATCACATCATAAAGTGACATGTGTCACATTTTGATTAAAAATAATTTTCACATTTATTTTCAAATGAAATATCTTATTATTTTTTTTTTTATCGTATTTATTTTATTTTGATCTAATTTCACCTATTTTTAAAAATTTTATGCTCTTGAATCAACATCTATTTGATATATTAATATTTTTTTTATTACATTTTAATGGTTTTTATTTTATGTTGATTTATATTTTTTTTAAACTTTAGATCTTAATTAAATATAAACTTGGATACGTTTAAAACTCTATACTTTCGGAGAGAGATTGTGTGTTTTTACCTGCGAGAAAAATGATGCTGTTAATCATGTGGTTTCGGGAAAAGTTACGGAAACCCCAATGAACACATACATTTGTGAAACGAATTTATTTTTTACTAACGGGTAGAAAATTACATAAAAAGTTGAGTAGTAAATTTTTTTTAAATTGCGCCGCTGATGCGCGTAACTACTAGTACTATTATATAAAGCATTTGCAATGTGGGTCCCATCAAAAATTAAAATAAGGAGGTGCAATCTTGATCATCCATCTTGTTTTAGAAAATCACATCATAGAGTGACACTTTATTTTTTTTATGATCTAATTTCATCGTATTTTCTAAAATTCTGTGATTTTTAATTCAACATCCATTTTGATATATTTTTATAAATTTTTAGCTTTTCACATTTTTAGTGGGTTTATTTTAAATTTTTTAACCAACTTTAACTTTAATTTGAATACAAAGATCGTAAAAGAATATATCTTTGAAGACAATGATTTGATGGAACTGAAAGAGTGGTGTGGTCCTTTAACAAGCGAGAATGATGTTAAAATGATGTTAGCGAGGAAAGTTACGAAAACCAACAAACGAATGCTCAAGCGGGTAAGAATAGCGGAGCAGTGCAAAATATGTAAAATGATTGGTTTTTTAAGTGTATTATCATTATTGTAATTTTCGTTAAATATTATATAACAAAAACAAATATATTTAAGATTAACGTTAAAAAACTTCAAACGTTAAACAAAGACAATTATATTAAGATAGTATTTCATTTATGAAATACAAATAAAAGTGACTCAAACTATGATATTGTATTTGAAATGAAATATTTAATCGATAAAGTTTTTATCTATTAGATTAAAAATGACACAACCTTAACAACATTTTTTTTTGTTATGAAAAGTGGACAGAGTTTTTAACAACATATTTATATTATACATAATAGGAAAACATATTTGATTAAACTTAAAAAATAAATAATGTTGTAACTTATATATATGAAAGACAATACAATCTATTAAGGATTTAAATATTTAACTACAATTTAAACCACTAATTTTATTTGTGGTCACTATATACATAAAAAATATTGCACACAAAAATTTACCATCGCCGTAACACATGGATAATCGTCTAGTAACAAGAAAAGACATATCATTCAAAATATTGCACACAAAAATTTAATCTATTAAAATTAATTTTTTATGCAACGTAAGATTTTTGATTTTTCGAAAGAGACTTTGGCTTATAATTTTAGTTGAAATGATTATTAAATGCTTAACTATAGTGATATATCAGGCTAAATGGAGTGGTGGGATAAAACTCACCATCCATCTCAACGCCATATGAGTTTTTTCTCTCCTCTCACTTAACTCACTACAACTCACCATTCAACCGTAGTGGTAACTTTGCAACTCACCGTTCGTCATCATTTTCTTTATTTAAATACTTTTATTAATAAATTAAAAATGTAAATATCAACGTAAACGTACGGAATTAATAAAAAAGTAAGACGTACTAAATTAAAAATTTTATTCATAAATTAAAAACATTACATAGACTTCGAATATTAAAAATACCACAATTAAAGCTAAAATTAAACATTATGAGACAAGTGTCAACCAAATCGGATCGAAGGTTTTGATGCACTTGTGCCGATCTGATGTGCCTCATAACTTGTCGCACTTGTTCAACAGATCATTCGAGGTCTTCCGGTTGACGTGCTTCCTCCGGGAATCAGGTGGGAGATATCACAACTCCTTTGAATTTTCGAATCATATTATGTAGTATGATGCATGCGTACATCATTTTTATTATTCTTTCTTTTTTCAGCGCTCGTGCAGAATTGGCTAGTATGGCTTATTTCTTTTTCAAAACACCAAACGCTCGTTCCACATCTTTTCTTGCCGATTCCTGCTTTATCTTATACAAAATTCGCTTTTTGTCATCATCAGCTGTGTAGGTTCCCGATTTACACTTTCACTTCATAACCCGAACCACGAATCAAAGCAAGAAACTAGAAAAGAGAAGATAAGAGATTAAACGGAGCTTAGCTATAACGAATAAAATCGAACTTACGTTTACGATTTTACGACAATTAAAATCGATGAAATTTTATATAAGTCTGTTGTGAACAGTAATTTTTATGTTTCACCAGTAGGTCCGAATTCGAAAATGTCAATTTATGATAAACCTCGTCTTGATACGAAAAAGATGGGCATAAGAACGCTGAGATCGAGTTTAAACGCGAAAGTTACGCCAGTTTTACTAAATCGATATTATAAACGTTTTAACTTCTTAACACAATTTTACCAAGAACCAATTAGTTGGTGATTGAGATATTAGAATAATTATGTGGTTATCAAAGTTCCATTAATTAGGGGAGTTTCATAATGGCCTCTTCGGATGAGGCGTATCGACGGAGTGTGGATTTACAATTTAAAGGTACCTAATCCTCGAACGTCATGTTCATGACCTCTTAAATTTTGATAGCTCCCGAACGATAGTACGATGTAACAACTATAAGATTATATTCAAGTACTCGGTACTTATACGACCTATGATAATTTAGGTTGCCTTTGGATTCCTTCGTGACGCATTTTTCTATTGTGTTTTACTTGTTGATTACCATTCACTCAAGGTGAGTTTCATAGCCCCTATTTTACTTGTTTTAAACTGTTTTTTGGGGGAGAGGAGAATACTTATGTCGTTTTGACAAAGAGACTTATTGATTTCTACTACATAAGCGTTACATGACTATTTTTACTAAAGCTCGTTTTGTTTGCTACATGATTTGAATGATCGTGAATACCTATATTTGAAAACCATGAATTTTTTAGACATGATTGTTTTACTACGGACACAAGTGGTTTTTCAAAAAACTTGTATGCTATTTCCTGATTACATTAATGCTAAGTACCTTCTGCCACTTAAGTCCCTTTTTTTTTATCAGGAACCGTCAGTTGCCTCGTGTCGTGAGGCTGAGTGGTATGGATAGATCTATCGGGACTAACAACCCCACCTTCTTGGGTCACTAGTTTGTGATCGGGGGTGCATTTAACATTGAGATGATGTTAGGGTGTTGGCAATCTTTATATTCTGATTGGGGCAACAAAAATATAGTTAAAAGGCTTCGGTTGGTCAAGAGCTTAGTGCAATTATATATACTTAGAATTCGATGAATGTGTTTCTCTTTGTCTACATTATTGTGTTGGATTCGGAATATTGACTTCGTCCACCATTACTTCGATTTTTTTTTTTTTTTTTCTTGTGGTCACTTTTTAAATACTTCTGATTTATGATATCACTACTTGGATTTCAGATGGATTTCGGAAATAACACTTTTTAAATGTTGTAACGTTTCTTTTCTTACTGAAATATTTCTTAAATTATTTTAATACTGCTTTTTACTTAAACCTATGAATTCACCAACATTATTGTTGACGTTTTTAGCATGTTTTTTTAGGATACTATTTTGCTAGTTGAGCCATTGGAAGCATTCGAGCGCAGCGGATATATATTTTGAAGGCTTAATAACTCGTATACCATGTCGACAACGTTTTTGAAATGTTTTCTATTACATTATAAATGAAACCTGTTGCAAACTCTGATCTTTTCTTAAATAGAATTTGACTTTATTCAAAACGTCCATTTTAAGGTCGTTTTCCGTGACTTGTGTTTTGTGCCCTGAAGTAGCACCCCAATGTTACCATTCCGCTGCGTTGTCCTGATTTTTGGGGGTGTTACACCACTATTAACATTTCCCTTGAATGAATCAAATTTAATATTGCTATTAATTTGATCATCACCAATGGTACTGTTAATAATTTTAGTATGAGTTTGATACATTGGTTCATTATTCTCCATCGAGGGATGAAGATTGTACCTCACTTATAATTGCTGACTATAGCTTGGCCCATCATCAGAAGTATGATCAGCTAGTTGAATTCTGGCCATTAAGCATATGTTTGCACTGAGTTTTCAATTTTTCCAACCATGATGCATTCAAACAAAAGAGAAAATCATTATGCTCATCAGTAAGAATTACACCAGCTTCATCCTGTTTTGCCAGCAACATTTGCTCCATGAAATACTTCGAGTCACGAACCCTTAGCTTTGGATTTAATTCCTAGAAATGTCCTTTTCCCAAATGTAGGTTGTTAGTATTGAACAGTTGAGTATTGCCTGAAGATGGAGGTTCGAAGAGTCCTCTTGAAACATTCCAGGCTTCTTTTGGAGATCCGTTCCCTCACCAAACTTCTCTTGAACATAAGCTCGTCATGCTATTTCTTCAGTATTTACCAGAATGCTGTGGCTGTTGGAATATTCACCCTGGTTCTAGGAATGATTGATTGATTTCTCGGTGTTGGATGATGCACGGACAGACGATTATTTGTTGGATTAGAGAAATTTTATTTATGGATTTGGCATTAGGTAGCAACCATCGCAGAGACTAAAGGGATCTTGAGAATTGTTGTGAAATCAACCTGCTGGTCTATTCATCATAATTCAACCACAGACTAGATAGGTAGGCAAAATGGTTGGGTTGGGTTGGGTATAGTCATTGGGGTCTTAGAGGTTTGGTTCTAGATGGTTTGGGTATAGATGGGTTCTTTTTTTTTGGAAACGTCAATTTGTGGCTAATATGGACCCTCTAGCCCAGAAGCGTTGCGAGGACCACACAACCTGGTATGGTCAGGCCCAGAGGGCAATTGCAACTCCTTACATTTACTCACGCTGGGGAAGTAACCCCTATCGCCCTAGACAAGACTCGAACATGAGATCTTGCCTAGGAGGGTAAAACCTCCATACCATTGGACCAAATGCCCGTTGGTTTAGATGGGTCTTTTAAGAGGATGGGTCTAGATGGGTTTGGGTCTAGTTGGGTTTAGGTCTAGATGGGTTTGGGTCTAGATGGGTTTAGGTCTAGTTGGGTAAATATTTTTAAGGGATGGGTCTAGTCGGGTCTCCCTTAATATTTATAGATGGGTCTTGTTGGGTATAGCATTTTTCATCCGTTTTTGGTGTTTTTATACGTTTTCGACCAATTTTGGCCATTTTCGATCGATCTCGACCGTTTTTTTTTATTTTTTTTTTTTTTTTTTTTTTTTTTCGACGATTTCGTCCGATTTATTCGACGACTTCGATAGATTTTGATCGATTTCGACCGTTTCGACTATTTTCGTCCGTTTTCCACCGATTTCAACCGTTTTCGTCCGTTTTCCACCGTTTTTGAGCGATTACCACCGATTTTGACCATTTTCGACCGATTTTGACCGATTTCATCCGATTTTGATCGTTTTCTACCGTTTTCGACCATTTTTGTTTCTTTTCATCCGTTTTTACCGTTTTCGACCGATTTTGACTGTTTTCTATCGTTTTCTACCATTTTAGACCGATTTTGACTGTTTTTGTTTGATTTCGACCGTTTTCGATTGATTTTGTCAGTCTTAGACTGATTTTGGTCCGTTTTTTATCGTTTTTGACCGATTTTGACCGATTTCGACTATTTTTGCTCGTTTTTGATCGTTTTGATCGTTTTTGTGCGTTTTCGACCGTTTTCATTCGTTTTTGCACGTTCTCGTACTTTTCAAGTTGTTTTGAATGGTTTTGAACGTTTTCGTCTGTTTTTTAACGTTATTAAAGTTTTTGTACGTTTTCGTCCATTTTTTACGATTTTGTTCGTTTACATACGTCCTTCTCCGTTCTTCGTTTTCCTATGTTTCGTTCATTTTCGTGCATTTTGTACGATTTTATACGTCTTCATACGTTTTTATACATTTTTATAAAAAGTACTAAAATGTATAAAAACGGATAAAACGTTTGAAAACATTCAAAAACGTATTTAAGCATAGAAAAACGTAGAAAACAAACGAAACGAATGAAACTGTACGAAAACTTAGAAAAACGTAAGAATACATACAAAAAGGTAAGGAAACGGACGAAAACGTACGAGAACGTACGAAAACATAAGATAATGGATAAAAACGTACGAAGACAGAAGAAAATATAAGTAAAATGGACAACAACGTATAATAACATTCAACAACGGACAAAAAAGGTTTAAACCATTCAAAAACATTCGAAAACGTGCGAAATCGGTCAAAAACGGTTAAAATCCGTTAAAAACGTGTGAAATTGATCGAAAACGGTCAAAATCGGTAAAAAAAGTGTCGAAATCGGTCAAAAACGGTCAAAGCCGGTCAAAAACGGTCGAATTCGGACGAAATCAGTTGAAAATAGACGAAATCGATCAAAAACGATAAAAAACAGTCGAACTCAGTCGAAAATGGATGAAATAGATCAAAAATGGTCGAAATCGGTCGAACACGGTCAAAATCGGCCAAAAACGTGCAAAATAGGTCGAAATTGGTAGAAAACGTGCGAAATTGGTCAAAAACGGTCGAAATCGGTCAAAAACCGTCAAAATTGGTCAAAAACGATCAAAATCGGACGAAATCGGCCGAATTCGGTCGAAATCGGTCGAAAACGGACGAAATCGGTCAAAAACGGTCGAAATCGGTCAAAAACGGTGGAAAACGTTCGAAATCGGTCAAAATCGGTCGAAATCAGACGAAATCGGTCAAAAATGATGGAAAACGGTTGAAATCGGTCGAAAACGGTCGTGATCAGTCAAAAACGGTGGAAACACAGTTGAAATCGGTCAAAAATGGTCAAAATCCGTTGAAATCGGTCGAAAACGATCAAAATCGGTCAAAAACGGTGGAAATCGGTCAAAATCGGTCAAAAACGATCGAAATCGGTCAAAAACGGACGAAATTGGTCGAAAACGAACAATAAAAAAAAAAAAGGTCGTTGAACGGTCTCAAAAATGGTGGAAAACATTTGAAATCGGTCGAATACGGTCGAAATCGGTCTAAATCGGACAAAATAGGACGAAAACGGTCGAAAACGTTCAAAATCGATCAAAAACTTATAAAAACGTTAAAAACGGATGAAAAATGCTATACCCAACAAGACTCATCTATATATATATATTAAGGGAGACCCAAATAGACCCATCTATAATATTAAGCTAGACCCATCTATAAATTTAAGAGAGACCCATCTAGACCCATCTATAATATTAAGGGAAAAATGCTAGACCCATTTAGACCCATCTATAAATTTAAGGGAGACCCATCTAGACCCATCCCTTAAAAATATTTAACCAACTAGACCCAAATTAACCAATGTGTCTAAAATTGCCACCTCTAACCACATACATAAGATGTCACATAATAAGATGATGTTTGTCTGGAGGATGAACCCGTGTGTGCTACTAGAGCCAAAGGGTCATGAGACTTTTCTAACTTCTTTGCTCTTGAAGCATTAACCAGTTTCTCAAATTTGCTGAAGATAATCAAAAATATCATTCGAACGAATCAATGTCAATTGTTTAGCAAGACAAACTTGAGTCACATATTTCAACCATTCCGGTTGCAAACTATTCCGAAACTTTGTGTTAATTGTAACAGTTGGAAAGTTCATGTTATTTCGTTGTAAATCATTCATTAACTGAGCAAAACGGTTGTAGACAGAAACAAGTGCTTCCCCCGATTTAGCAACAAATTAATTAAATTCGTTCGTAAAACGAGTTTCTCTGTCAACTTTGTTTTGTATAGTTCCCCTTATCAAACGTTCAACTCGTTTCCACATATCCTTGGCCGAAGTGCAAGCATCTACAGAATTGTAAATCTCATTAGGAATAGAAAGTAGAATCATATTCATGACCTCCATTTCAGCATCATGGAGTAATAAGTCATCACTTCCAAGATCCTCTGCAGTTTTCAATCGTGGTATTGCCGAGCCTTCAATACCAAGATGAAACCCTTTAATATGAAGCTCCCTAGTATTGTGGTACGATATAGATTCGGGATAGGATTTTTAAAAGCACATCGATGATGAATTTTATAATAGTTATAACATAATCGGTTTTAAGCGTTTTGCTCAATACCTGGAAATGATAAGCACGTCAAGCGTTAATTAAAGTTATGTCTTATAAGGTTTTGAAGACATTTCTACAATTTTTCAAAATGTTACATTTTAGACCCTTAATAATGAAAAATGGTAGAATATACCCTTGGAGTTTTCACTTTTACAAGTTTGGTCCTTCTAGTTTAAAAAATGTACAAATAAACCTTGTATTTTGGAAAGTGACATAATAGACCCCTATAGTTATAACTTTAGAAATATGGCAAAAATAGTCCTTGTACTTATAAGTTTTCAAAAGTTACAGTATATACCCCTTGCATGAAAATGATTTACAAAACAAGTCTAAAATCCATAATAATGATATTTTTCAATATGAAAAGTAATTTTCAGGTTATAGTTTATTAATATAAGCTAAAATATGAGGGTTTAACGTAACAAAAGTTTAGATTAACGATTCGTGAAGCCAAAAATGAAAACGGGTCGAATTAGGGTTTAAAAACAAAAACGCGTAGGTTTTTAATTTCAAATTATATCAAGAATCAATAAAGTGGTTATATTAACATTAGTTTAGATGGATTATACCAATATTTAGTCATTATAACATTTAGATTAGAGAAAAATACAAAATTAGGGTTTATGGGTTTAGTTTTGGATCAAAACAAGAAAACGCATATAATTTTAGTTAAAAAGCTTTAGCAAGTGTTCATGCATGATCATATGAACATTATATGAGTATAGGAGAAGGTATGAAGATCATATAACCTGGGTTTGAGCTTTGAATATTGAAAACGATTGAAAACGGATCGTATGGGTTGAATTAGCTTCGTACGCCTAGGAACAAGGTCTCGGGGCTTCAATACTTGGTTACTTATCTTGATTATTACTCTTGGGGACTCTTAGGACCTTCCTGATCAGAGGTTTGCTGCATTTGATGGTTATAGATAGTTGAGTGTTTGGTGTGAGTTTGAATTGAATGCCTGCGAGCTTAAATTATACCTATTTTGGAACTTGGAGGCCAAGGAGAGGAGGTGAGGTGGCTTAATCCTGATGTAGCTGTGTTGGAGAGTCTATAGGAGTGACATGGTGAAGCTATGATGGTAGCTAGGTGATGTGGAGGGTGGGTTGTAGTGATGGAGGTCGCGGTAAGACTTAAGCTCCAAGGGAAGGATGTGGCTTCTTTTCTAGCCAAGAAATGGTTGAAGTAGCTTGGTAAGATGCTTAGAAGAGAAGTAGCATGATCACCAAGGTGCTTATTTGCAAGATTAACTTTTAAAATAGGTCAAATTGCAAGAAAAGTGTTCGCAGGTTCATAAGGGCACGAACTAGGGTTTTTGGCTTAGATTTTGAGTGCATTAGAGATATAAGGGTGGATTAATGTTTGTAAGGTTTATACTAAGAGTTATTTACACAATTCAATTTATGGTTCGGGTTTAAAATGGGTGAAAATGAGTAAACGGGTCGTATTTTACAATTGGGGTTCGTTTAGGATTTTCTTGGTTTAATTCTTGTCCATTGTTGTTATAATGAAGATATAATGATGAAATACGGTTTTTAAAGTTGTAAATTATATATTTACAACTTATTTGAGTAGTGGTTGAGGTTTAAAATGGATAAAAATTGAGAAACGGGTCTTGGTTTAGAAACTAGCTCGGTTTAGGGTTTCTAGATTTAATTTCATGAAATCTTATGAAATGAGAAAGATAATGGAATGTAAATGAGGTGTATTGAGTGCTTGTAACTTGTACTTAATAGATTGTACAAGTTTACTTATAAAAACGAAGGTAAAATGGCTATTTTGGATAATGTGCATTAATGACTTGTACATTAAGCTTTAATGACTTGTACCTTATTTTGGAGGGTATTTATATTCAAATAAGATGTTATATTACTTGTACATTTACTTTGAATGTGTACATTATACAAAATTAGGGTTTAGGCATAAACGATAACGGTTTATGCTCATTTGATAATATCGTCGTGAAAACTTTGTTAAATAGCTAATGTTTATGATAAAATGGATAATAGATTATTGACTTAACATGTTATGATGTTTGCTTGATATATATGAAGATATGATTGTCATAGGTAGGTTGCGTGAGCTCGATAACTTTAGTTATGCAAGTTACGTTGCATAATAAGAGATTTAAGCAAAACATTTTCTATGAAAATGATCCTTATGTATATCATAGTGGAAATTACATTGATGAAAATTGCGGGTTGTTATAGTCTCTACTCCTTAAAGAAATCTTGTCTCGAGATTTAGTTGAAAGTTGTAGTGGTATTGTTTGGGAATAGATGTAGGTACTAGGCATGAATTTGATCTTTATGTTAGGCTAATCAAGGTCACAATTCCACGTGTATGATGCATTTATAATTATGTTGCACACCATAATTATAATTGCCTCCTTTCACACGTCTACTTATTTCCAATACCACACCTCTTGATGACAGCCAATAGAATTTCTCCATATCCTGATATATCTTGTCAGAATCTGGGTGAATGGAATACTTCGATTTATGGAACCTGTGGGTTATGGGCCTACCACGCTTCTGCTGCGCCACTCTGATCGCAAAGAATTGTTATCCATTAACCTTTAAAAGTCAACATCGAATAAGAATGCTATCATAAGTCTTTGTCAAAACTTTCATACCTAGTGGTATTGAAATCATTTGACATTGTATAGATTCTTGTGTGTTTCCTTGTTATTACGTTGCATGATATAACGGAAAATTTTCGAATACGGAAATCATGGAATGAGTGATTTAATAGGAGGCTTAGTGTTTCTAGGTAGAAAGGTTTGAGAAAATCGGATAGTAAAAGAATAATAGTAATCCTGGATAAAGATATGAGTCATCATATTACAAGATATAGGATTGACAAATACATAATAGGTATCATGAAACAACGAGGTATAATGGAATCACCACTGTATAAATAAACTGTTCTATATAATTTATGATAGAAATTTTGACAAGTGTAATTATTTCATTTACATTTAGTGGTTGGATTCTATAAAATGACATAGATCTAGTCTGGTGGTTTCCCTTATCGTTTTTGAGTTCTTGGATCTTGTTTAGAAGACTCTGGATATCCTCAATGATTATTTCTAGAGATGAACATTATAACAAGTATCTGAATCATCAGTGGTCGCCGTATGATCCATAATAAGTTATCTAACTTTGCGAAGATAGATTTATCAAGGAAATAGTCTGGTGGTGGTGTAGTTGACCTAACCGGTGATGAAGATCCTACTGATAAAGATGGAGATATTGGTGTTTCAGTGTCATTAGGTGTTGAAATCTTTTTGGAAGGAAAGAAATCTCAAGAATCAAACATTGGTGATAGTGATAATACTAGAGATGGTGGTAAAACAGCTGGTAGAGCAATAATAACTTGGGGTGGTGGAATAGCATCATTAATATCAGAATCAGAAGGGACGATAGTAGAGTGAGGAGACGAATACATGACAGTAACAACCCAGTAGTAAATAACATAAGTTACTTATATAATAGTATAATAGTTAGGTAATTTTACATACTATTAGGAAAAAGTAGTGGCATCTTCACAATTTAAGGAATGTAGTGGCACAGAGGACATTGATGGCAAAAGAAAAGTAGTTATAGTTAAGGTTTTACCCCTATTTTTTATAACCGTGAGCTCTGATACCAATCTGTAACACCCCTATTTTGACATATAGCAGCGAAAGCTAACATGGGGTATTACTTCATGAATCACAGACACAATCATAAAAAACGACACAAAAGAGACATTTTTAAAAGATACGTTATCATTCATTTAAAATCAGAGTTTTACAAATGCAGGTCCCAAAATCTAGAAACATTAAGTATGAATGATAACTGGTTTTAGCCATCTTCAAGTCCATGCCATAAGTTGCTCAATTACCTGGGATAAACATGCATAAAAAAGGGTCAACACAAAGGTTGAGTGAAATTCATAGGTTTGAAATGTAATAGTTGAATACAAGTTATCATAATGGAAATATTCGCATTGCAGGGATAATTATCATGAAGAACATTATTTATCATGGAGAACATTATTATCATGGAGAACATTATTTATCATGGAGAACATTATTATCATGGAGAACATTATTATCATGGATAACATTATTATTGCATCTAAGCTCTATAGAGGAGAGCGAATTCACGTATATAAACCATATGAATCAAAAAAGCTCTTACCCAGGAGGACATATTAGGAGTCTACTATCAAAGAGATACTAGGCTATTATCCAAAGAGATGTTGGGTAGATATTACCCAAGAGATATTGGGAGATTACTATCACCAAAGAGATTATTGGAGATATTTTACCCAATGAGATATTGGGAGATACTTACAAAAGAGATATTGGGAGATACTACCCAAAGAGATATTTCCATGTACTTAGGCAATAATATATCAGGATAGCATATAGTTTAGAACACACTTGTATTCATGGTTTATAGCAGGTATTACAGGTTTATAAGTATTTAAAAGATTGAAATGTGAGGTTATGAACTCATTAAGTCTTTGAAAAGTAATCACATTGTGATAAGATAAACGAGTATGTAAAAGAGTTTGTAACAAGCATGTATCCCTCTCGCGGGTTTATAAAACATGTAAATAAGTAAAGGCAAGGTTATGAACTTCACCTGATAGGTGGTTGTAATAAATATTCCAAAATGAAAGCTGATGACTTTATCACAATCTTAACAAGGAAGGTTGATATAGCAAGATGATAGTAAACAGCCACGTCACGCATCGAGATCTCGAATGATATCTCGATCACGAACTAATTGAGACTGAGCTTGTTTATTATAACGTTTTGCCCGTTCATCAGCTTCAAGAAATTCGTTGAGATAATTATTATCCTTGTTTATGTTTTCCAAAATCCGAACCCGTTCCTTATACATCTCAAGCTGACTAGTCAAATGCGTGTTTTGTGTTTGGACTTGTTGAGCAAATATTCGTTGTTTTTCAGCTTCCTGATATGCATTTCTAGCAAGTTTTTCTACTGCACATAGATCAGGAACATGTGTATCTTTTTCAACACTGCCACTATTAACATTTCCCTTGAATGAATCAAATTTAATATTGCTATTAATTTGATCATCACCAATGGTACTGTTAATAATTTTAGTATGAGTTGGATACATTGGTTCATTATTCTCATCGATGGATGAAGATTGTACCTCACTTATAAATGCAGACTCATAGCTTGGCCCATCATCAGAAGTATGATCAGCTGGTTGAATTCTGGCCATTAAGCATATGTTTGCACTGAGTTCTTCAATTTCTTCCATCCTTGATGCGTCAGCAAAGAGAAAATCATTCTGCTCATCAGTAAGAATTACGCCAGCTTCATCCTGTTTTGCCAGCAACATTTGTTCCATGAAATACTTCGAGTCACGAACCCTTGGCTTTGGACAATTCCTAGCATAATGTCCTTTTCCACTGCAGTTGTAGCATTGAACAGTTGAAGTATTGCCTGAAGATGGAGTTCGAAGAGTCCTTTGAACATTTCCAGTCTCTTTTGGAGCATTCATTCCCTCAACAACTTCCTCTTGAACATAAGCTCGTCTGCTATTTCTTCCAGTATTGCCAGAATTCCTGCTTTGAATATTCACCCTGTCTCCTTGAATGATTGCTTGATTTCTGGTGTTGGATGAAGCACGAAGACGATTATTTGTTGGATTAGAGAAATTTTGAGTAATGGCTTTTGCAAGTAGCAACATCGCAGAGACTAGAGGATCTTCAGAATTGTTGTGAACATCATCCTGCTAGTACTCATCATCATAATCAACCACAGACGTAAGATGTGTCACATAATAAGATGATGTTTGTCTGGATGATGAACCCGTGTATGCTACTAGAGCCAAAGGGTCATGAGACTTTTCTAACTTCTTTGCTCTTGATGCATTAACCAGTTTCTCAAATTGCTGAAGATAATAAAAAAGATCATCAAACGAATCCACTGTCAATCGTTTAGCAAGACGAACTTGAGTCACATATTTCAACCATTCCGGTTGCAAACTATTCAGAAACTTTGTGTTAATTGTAATAGTTGGAAAGTTCATGTTATTTCATTCCAAATCATTCATTAACTAAGCAAAATGGTTGTAGACAGAAACAAGTGCTTCCTCTGGTTCAGCAACAAATTGATCAAATTTATTCGTAAAACGCGTTTCTCTGTCAACTTTGTTTTGTATAGTTCTCCTCATCAATCGTTCAACTCTTTTCCACATATCCTTGGCCTAAGTGCAAGCATCTACAGAATTGTAAGTCTCAATAGGAATAAAAAGTAGAATCATATTCATGACCTCCATTTCAGCATCATGGAGCAATAAGTCATCACCTTCAAGATCCTCTACAGTTTGCATTCGTGGTATTGTCGAGCCTTCGGGAACAAAATTCTTAAACTCATAAGGGCCTTCATCAAGTGCTTTGAGAATCCACTTCTGGTTGTCTCTCTTCCGATTTAGATATCGTCTAAATCTACTTGCCCATGGTAGATAACTACCCCTTTCAAGCATAGGAGGCCTATTCTCAGAACCGGCATCAGCAAGGGATTGTTGGTATGTTTTGGATGTCGACATATCTTATTATTCAAAGATTGGATCTTTGTAGACGAAAATGAGTGATATTTGTGAGAATATTATCAAACTCGGTAACAGTTGTCAAATTCGGACAACTCTGTTCTCGGATAACAAGTAGTCTGAAACTCGATACACTTCTCGAACAGTACACAAACTCGGACAACAAATACTACCAAACTCGGTAATCTTAAAAACTTACTAAACTCGGAAATAATCTTGCTTCAAACTCGATAAAACCCAAAACTCGATTGAACTTCAAACTCGATAAACCTAAATTTTGAAAAATTCAACAATTATAGATTATTAATAACCACAAATTCGATTATACTGAAATTTATGATCACTAGATAATCCAAAAGTCTGTTAATATCAAATTCGATAAAACCAAATTTGATTTCCGAGTTTTTAGAATGTGAAATTTTTTGTTTTTCAGCACTCCAATTCACGATAAAACCGTGAAATTGATGTATGTTACGACTTTGAAAGCTTATTTCCGAGATTAAACGTATCAAATCCTTATTCACAATTTTCAATAGAACCGAAAATGTGAAACTCATAAAACCCGATAAAACCGAGTTTGAGACTAAGCACCTAATATATGATTTTCGATAGAACCGAAAGGTCGTATATATCTATTATAGTATTTTTCTATCGAAAATACACAACTAATACTACTGAATTTCCTAAAACATTACGAAACCACACTTTCGAGAATGCAAAACCTCTTCCGAGAACGTTAAGAATACTTCCGAGATTGCTGAAAATGCAAAACTATGCTCAATAACGCCCAATTACTCGAATTTGCTGCCAAAACTTATCTCGAAAGCTCCAAATCTTCACCCGAATTCTTCGAACATCATATTTCGCTTCTCGGTCGTGGAAAAATCTCACAAATTGAACACACTACTTCTTTATTGGCGAATGATACCACTTGATAGGTCTCGTTTATCTTGAATCAAACATATCGATCATGGAAGCATAGAGAGAATAGTAGAGGATGGAAAGTATTTAAATTTCAAATGATATTAAAAATGGAGGGAAAATGGAAGAGTTAGTTACAAAGCATCACCCTCTAATGAAGATTAGAGGGGTATTTATAGGTGAGGGAAGAAGGCTTCCCTTCCTTTATTTTCCTAACTTAACACTTCTAGTCCCTAGACTTTGGTAATTATGATATTTCATTCTTTTAGCATAATACACCTTATTACAAACTACATTGACATTAACAAAAGAAAGACTAATAACTAAATAACACAAAATTACATAATCGACACTTTTAATGATCCTAACAAACCACTGGAGAGTAATTAACAACATTTGGCTGATTCTATGATTGTTGACCAATTGGTGCATCATAAGAACGTTGTGGTGCAGGAGATTGGTAGTATTGTTATGAAACAGAGGATAGTTGTGGATAATACTAAGTCGGGTTCAAGCAAGATGGAGAATTGGAAACTAAAGCAATCTGATCCGGATGCCTTTATCTTTCTAAACGAACTTCATTTGCATGAGCTTCATGTTTCCTTAGATGTGCATACAAGTTATCAAAGTTGGTGGTGTACATGTGTTTTGCTAATTTGACGTCCGTGACAAATTTACTCCATTCGGGTTGAAGATGATTGACAAACTTTATGTTGACTTGGAGTGGTTTCATAGACATACCAATCGTATGCATATCATTGATCAGCTAGGAAAACTACATGTAATACGAATGAATTGTCTCTCTAGGCATAGAAGTGAATGTGTCAAAGTCATCATACAACTTGGACTCTCGCTCTTGAAATGATAACTCTGAACCTTGAATGAATAATTTAACTCTATCCCAAATCTGCTTTGCATCTTGGTTATGATTAACCAAATTGTAAATGTCTTGAGGTAGACCTTGTAGGACAATGTTTGTTTCCGTGATATCAACTAATTCACGAAGCTTTTCTTCATCTGTGAGGTCAATGTAAGTTTGTGCTCTGACCGCTGCTAGAGTGGTTTCAGTTCCAGGTTCTACAATGGTTCCATATTGGAAAGGTCCATTAAGTACAGAATTAACAAGAAACTTTCCATTTGTCTTGCCTTTGATGTACAATAGCATACGAATTGCCCATGAACTTTAGTTAGTCTTATCCAACATCGGAGGTCTGTTATCAGCCCCGACAACAATGACATTTTCTGCTAATGATAAACTCATTTTGAATTACTTGAAGTGTGAATTTAAATTATTTGATTGATTCAGCAATTGATGAGAATTATGTTAAAGTGATGTTGTTATAAGTGATTTTTGTCCTTGTTAATTCATATGAATTTACTAATCTTGATTAAACCGGGAAAATAATTTAATACTTCATGGAATTTTACTAATCAAAGATAAACCGTTGAAATTAATTAGTTGTCCAAATTGTCACAAAGTCTATAAGTCACAAATTGCAGATGACACAAACTGCAGAGAACACAAATCGCATACTACACAAATCACAGACAGAGTTTTGTTTCCCAATTATGTAACAAATCGTAGACTACAAAACTTGTAAGTCACAAATCGCAGATGACACAAATCGCAGACTACAGAAATCGCAGGAAGAGTTTTGTTTCCCGATTATGTAACAAATCGCAGATTGCACAAAACCTGTAAGTCACAAATCGCTGATGACACAAATCACAGACTGCAAGCACAAATCGTAGTCTTCAAACACAAATCGCAGAAATCAAATTTTTCTAGAAAACAAACATTTAAATCAATTAAAAACCACACTTTTGAACGTTTTTTTCCCAAACCTTTTGTACAACTAACTATATCTAAGCTAGAACTATCTTAAAAACACAAACTTTAAGGTTTTGGAACACAAAAAATTTTGTTTCAAGAAAAGTACATACGAAATAGTTTTAAAAATATTAAAACGTAGGTTTCGATCTTAACAAACGCACATAAACACACTCAATCACCCCATGGTGACTGATACCAATTGATGATATTCACAAATAAGTAATCCTGTGAGTAATCTAAGTGAAACTATAGAGAAAGGATGGTTGGACAAAGTGTAGAGAGAAAAACAAATAACTTAGAAAGAGAAAGTGTTTACACAAAATGACCAACACCCTCTCCATGGGATGGAGAGGGTTTATATAGTACCTATAGGGGCCGTCCTTGCCTTGTTTACACTTGAACTTGGCCTGGTTAGCTTTCGTTTAATCAAACGTTTAACTACGAGCTACAACATACAATATTGGAAGTGACCGAGTCTTTTCTCGATTCCTAACACTTGTTGTACCCTATGTCTCCTACATTCCTAACAAACGATTTTCTATATCTTATCAAAACATTCTCTACCACATATCTACTATTCACCTTCTTTTTCATAAGATTTGAATTTCACACACATACTTTATCATCTTCACACTTGATCAATCCATTTCATCAATCCAAGTTCCCACACTCTTCTTATCTCTACCCATGGATTGAAACTCAAACAAACACAACAAACACACTTTCACTTCTACCCTTGATCAAGCCACCTCATCAATCTAAGTTAAATTATTCTCCTCTCAACCCTTGGATTGAACTCTCATCTCAAATAAACACACTTCCTCTCATAAACATACACTTCTCACTCACACAACAAACACAACTCTCTTATCACCCTTGATCTTGCCATATCACCAATCGTACTTACCACTCTTCTTCACATCCTCACCCTCTATTTCAAACAAAGATCAAGAGGCTCCCTTATGTCACATCATGACAACTCATACACAACCCATTCAATCTTATCCAACATGTGCTTAAAGATTTTGAAATTTAAATTTCAAATCTTTACGCTCTTTCTCTCCAAGCAAAGAATATTTCAAGAATATTCTCTTGTACCCTAACTAGCCATGTCAAATATTTAGCTGGATCCTAACTAGGCTAGTTTCCATTTGCGGAATACCCAACATACCCCTTTTCGATTATTCCTCTCTCTCTTTACTTTATCAGATAAGCAAAACGCTTTTATAACTTCATAAACGTTTTATCAATTGGCTATTTGAGTTGGTTGACCTTGAGTGTAAGAATGATTGAAAGGTCATAGTGTGAAGTATAATTAGGGGTTTAACAAGTGCGGGTATTTAAAATGCCAAGTCCCGAAGAAAACAACTTCAGGAATTTGGCGGGCTAGGCTCGCGCTGACGCGTAGGCAGCGCGCTAGACACGAATTGTTTTTTTGACGATTTGTATTCCTTAGCCTATAAATACCCACCCTTGGGCTTTATATTCCTCACCTCTTGCAAACATTCTTTTCTCTCTTTTCTCTTCTCTAATCCTCTAAGTCTAACATCAAGTGTTCCAAACTTCTTATCTATTATTCTATTGAAGTGAACACATCTCCATAAGAGAGATACACAAGTACATAATCCATACTTGTATGTTTTTGTCTCCTTTCTCATACGATTTCTTTAGAATCAAGTCTCTAGGTTAGTTTAGGACTTGGTTTATCCATCTATCTTTTATTCAATTGAGTTGTAAGGGAAGTCTTGTATCCGTGGGATAAAGCCTAGATCATCAAGGATCTAGTTGGGGTTTGGTAAGCATCCAAAGGGGAAGTTGGTAGTGTTCCTAGTTGATCTAAGTAATCCTAGAGGTTAAGTTGAATCACGGGTTCTTAGGGGTGGATTTTGAGCGTGGAATACCGTAGGTAGTAACTCTTCTATGTGAGCGTCGGTCTTTGTTGAAAGCCAATGAAGTTAAATTGTAATACAGTTTGTAGTCCACCATAAGTGTAACACCCCTAAAAATATGACAACGCAGCGGAATACCACTTGGGGTGCTACTTCATAATACACAGCGCTAGATACAAGAGAACGACCTCTAAATGTGTCGTTTGTAAAACAATCTCGTTGATTTTCTGAAATCAAAATAATAGTTGTCCCATAATTGCATCACAATGAAAAGCTTGAATGTATAGACTCCAATGCACATCAGGAAATCCAAGCATTTAATTCACCTGAGAAAAACATGCTTAAAAGTGTCAACATTAAAGTTGGTGAGTTCATAGGTTTCTGTAAATATAAACGTTAGTTCCAATAAATGTATATGCCCACTGTATCATTACAGTGTCATATAAAAACGTTTAGTGACTACTGTCTCCCTACAGTATCATAAAATAATTGTGTGACCATTTAAATCTTTAAATGTCCTTCCAAAATGTACGTATGATTTTTAGAAATCAATTAGCTGTAAAATATGCAAGACCATTTCTATCCCCAAATAGTCCCAAAATGTACGTATCAAAGTTGGATCACAAATATCCAAAGTATGTATTTCCACTTTACTCAAGTGTGTATAAAACCATGATTACCATTACTCTAAGTTCATGAAACTGTGACGTAGACTTGTATGTATGCCACTTTATTCAAGGCACAGTAAGAGTGTACCCATCGTAGGTGTTCCCTCCAAGAACACCCGGGCGTTAATGAAAATAATGTGTACCCATCATAGGTGTCCCCTCCAAGAACACCTGGGCATTTCTGAAAATATTCATGTGTATGTAATTGTTGGCCCTGAAGACTCAACCAATCGTGTTCCGACATGTTATAACGTTCGTTTGCCCAGTGATAGCTAATCACCCGAACGGGGATTGTCAATCCCGAATAGATCTATTTCATAACATTCGCGCTCACCCTCCAGTGATTTACAGTTCATGCAACCTAAGCTAATCCGTAATCATAAAAGTATAGTATGCGTTTACGTTCCAAAAATTTAAACCAAGTATTGTATCTCCTCGCGAGATATATAAATGAGTATGTAAACCAAACAGGTAATCAACCACGTAAATGCATTTATAAACAAGCATGTAAACACGTATGTGAGTTGTAAATGAGCACATAGCGAGTTTAAATCAAACACGTAATTGAATTTGTAACCAACATGTTCTCACCTCAAAAATATATGTAAAACATGTAAAACGTGGGGCTATGAAACTCACATCGATGATGAAGAACGATTTGCAGTAATGCACGTATTAAATACAGCACAAACGGAAACCGGAACGGCTTGACCCAGAAGTTGCAACTAATCTTAACGGCTAAGTCCCACTAGCCTAAGATAATGTATTTGGGTTTCCCGATGAATGGTTACGTCAACGCGACACGTTGATAAAAATTTA
>BQNB010011833.1:0-13763 GCA_026074375.1 Tanacetum coccineum | reverse complement strand
GCAAGTATTCTACTCTATGTCAAACCTAAACTTAGATCCAAATCCTCGGGTACCTCTCAAGTCTTACGTGATCTTCCATTCTCGCTCAGAAAACTAAAAGAGAAAAGAAAAAAAGATGTCAGTTGTGGTTAACCCATTGTTTCTACCGATTTGTATAACCATTTTATTAATTTCAATATCAATGACTTATGGGACATTTGCGTATGAGCTTACATGATTTGAACTCATATTTCATTAGCATATGTGTTTGGCCTATATTCAGACTTTTTTATTCAGATTATGAACTTGTATATCATCTTTAGGTCTTAATAAGCAAGCAAATTTGGGCTTATTTAATATACGCCAAAAGATACAGGCTTAAACAAACTCCCCTTACCAATTCCTTGAAGTGACACATATTGAAGAGAAACTCAGATTCTTGCTCCAACCTCCACAACACGAAATTTAATGTCGCTGCACCTGGACCCCTCAAACGAAACCTGCACATATCACCACAAAATTAGTCTCACTTTCATCTCATTTTTGTAATGATTTACTGACAATATAGCACCGTAAATCGAAGGTGTTGATCCTAATAGAATAATAGAATAGATCTTGCTTAGCTTGTATAAGCCTAAGTTGTATTAAATAAATCCAAAACAACTATGATAGAAACTTTAATTATGAATATCAAAGACTATGCGGAATCTAGTCAATGATACTAGGAGCAATTTCAATGAAATAGTAATGAATAAGATCAATAACAAAACAGTTTACCAAACTTTCAGCCTCAATATAATACGAACACTCTTAATAGTGTTAGGGTTACAAAACCTTGAAACTACTAATAGATTGACAGAATAATGAAAAGATGATATCAATCTCTATACCCTAGGACCTCCTTTTATACACCAAGGAGTCCTAACTGGCTTACAATATTTTCCTAAGTTATCATGATCTTCTAAACAAATAAATTATACGTATCTTTTACAAAAATATCTCATACATATATAACCAATCTTTATCTTCAATCAATCTTTATCCATTAGCAGTTGTAACTTTGTCAGCAGTTGTAACTTTGTACCAGCAACATTAACTCTGAACACTAGCAGCAGTAACTTATACACCAGCAACATTAACTGTGTATAAGCAGTAGTAACTACTTAGAATATTTTCTTCTTTCTCCACCAGCAGTACTAACTTTACTCTAACAGTACTAACATATACTAGCAGTTCTAAGTTACACTAGCAGTACTAAGTTTATACTGACAGTAGTAAGTAACCCAAACCTTTCTTCTTGAGCGGCACTAACTTTGATAAGAGCAGCAGTAATTCCAAACAGCCTTATGAAGCTTTTAATTCAAACAAAAGGTACTAGTAGCTTATTAGCTTATTTGAAAAGCTATATACTTGGTTTCGGGCTTATGAAACCCACGGCCCAAAAAGGCCGAATAAGCCGCGGCTTATTGTGGACCTTTTTGTGGTTCGACTTATTTTGTGGCTTTTGTTGTGCCTTATTTTGATATCTAGAAATACTTGTGGCTTATCAGCTTAATAAATAAGCTCGTATGGCTTATTGGTGGGCTTATATGGTCACGACCCAACAAGTCAAGCCAAACCGTGGCTTAGGCTTGGGCTGGTGAGCCTTGGCTTATTCGTTTGACTTATTTTGACTTTATTAACTTTGGGCTTATTTTATTGATGGACTTTGATAATGGGCCTAAATCAGATTTTAAAAAACTATAAATAAGGTTTTTGGCTAATGTTGGGCCTTAAGGCCCAATAAGCGAAAACTATTCATTTTGAAAGTTTAAAACGGATTTTTTTTGAACCAATTCGTACTTGTATATATTAAATTGGTTAGAATAGTCGTTTGGGAAACACGTTTTGATAAAACGTCACGTAAACATAGATTTTCGCGTTTTGTCAGAAATTGTCAATTTGAGGAAAGTGTTTGGAAATAAGGTTTAAAAACCTTGGAAAGTTTTTGTAAACGATTGGGTCATGCCGAAATTTTGTAAAAATGTTTATACTTAGAATATTTTGACAAAAACTTACCTTCTTAAAAATCCGACAAAAAGACGAAATAATAAATATTACTATTTTAATAAACAACTAAAAGACGAAAAATATATATTAAATTGGTTAGAATAGTCGTTTGGGAAACACGTTTTGATAAAACATCATGTAAACATAGATTTTGGTGTTTTGTCGGAAATTGTCAATTTGAGGAAAGTGTTTGGAAATAAGGTTTAAAAACCTTGGAAAGTTTTTGTAAACGATTGGGTCATGCCGAAATTTTGTAAAAATGTTTATACTTAGAATATTTTGACAAAAACTTACCTTCTTAAAAATCCGACAAAAAGACGAAATAATGAAATATTACTATTTTAATAAACGACTAAAAGACGAAAAAAATATTTTATAATTTTATAAATTATAAAACTTCTAATGATTGTTTAGTGTATTTAAAATGTGTCATTTTTTATAGTTTATGCAAACAACTAGATCATTTGGGATTATCGGATAGATTACCGGAACATATTACATATTATCTAATTCTTGTTTGTTTTACTTGTCTATTTTCTTTAAAATAGTATAAGTGCATAACATCTAATATACATACTATGACTTATCTTCTTCGAGTCTAAATCATCAACCATCACACAACCAATAACATTAAAAGCGACTGTACAACACACATTTTGACTCCTATGCATCAACCCTAAGTTCACATCATAGAAATCTATTTCTGAATCGGACATTAATGGATTAGGTTGTGTTTGGACGCCGTTGCATACAATTGTTTTAATATCATACTCTCAGCTACTAATCATCTTTGTTAAGGTGAGTTCTCGTAGCCCCGCTTTTCAAACTATTTTCCGTTGGGGAAAAATGATACTCAAATCTATTTCAAACTGCTTTTACTACTGTGCTCAAACTATTGTCATGTTTTTGGACAATGCTATGTGCCTATGATTGCTTATGTGAATTCCATGAGATCTATTACGCAAGTTCTATTTGAACATTTATTCATGCAAATTCTATCTAGACTTTTGCATAAGACTACTTAGCCGACTATGTAGCTCTAGCTGGTAGGCGATAGGTTCGGAGGACTATAAGCGCTTGGATGACTATTGATTTGGTGATTTGGGTTGGGATACCCTGGTATGATGTGTTGATGTATTGAAATTCTAAATTTCACTGCATGCATTCTGCTTTCATATTGCATAATTGTCCACTACTTAAATTCTAGCACAACAACTGGGTTTACTTCTAAACCTATGAGCTCACCAACTTTATGTTGACCTTTCGAGTATCATTTTCAGGTATTGTGAGTGATCATTAAAGTCAGGATAGAAGGCTTTAGTAGACCTAAGAGCATCCTTCATGGATCTTATCTTGAAAGACTTGCATTTGAGAACTTTGTTTCAGTTTAGCCTTTTGGATTATTCCTAAGACATGTATTACCCATGTGTGGGTGCTTAGTTTGAAATTCTTAGCCTATGTGTTGTGTTCTTTCGACATGTCTTGACACAAGTTCATACTTGTTGTTAGAGGACGTTGTGACACTCTTATGATATGCAGTTAGTTTTCTCTATATCGTTATCTTGTGTTGTGACGATCAATCCTCCGCCACGCCTCGTGTTTCCGCCTTAGTCGGGGTGTGACAGATAAAAACATAAAATCTACTTTTGTTTGTAGGTATGACACTAAAAATTACTCCACTTCAAGAAATCACCCAAGACAAAGGTAAAGTCAATATAAAAGTTAAGATAATATCACTTTGGAATCAATATTATTCCAACAACAATTCATCAAAGTTAGTTGGCGTTGATATGATACTAATGGATGAACAGGTTAAAAGAAAACCTGGTGACAGATTATTGAGCATAACTTATTTGTTCAAAGTTAGCTGGCGTTGATATGATCCTAGATGGGGACCTTTGAACGATCTGCACAAAACCTGGTGATATATTGGAATGCTTTCGACCATTTAATTTCTAAATAGAGAACCTGTGTTATCTAACTTGAAAAATTGTCAAAATATAGAATGCTTTCGAGTTTTAAGTAGGCCTCGCATCTAACACTCGTAGTTGTTATACTTTTAAGAAAACAATACTAGGTTTTGAGCTTCTATCATTGGAAATCAAGGGTAGGAAGCAAATTTATATACATTTCTAATGATTAGGAACAAAAAGAGGATGCATAGCCAGATGTTTGTTGATAACCCGTGAATGAGATTTTGAAGGTTAGACTTGAGTTATTATAGGTTTTGAGAATACATCATGAAGCAATCTGAGAAAGACTACATGATAAGGATACATGACAATTGAAGCAACAAAGTGGACATATCTTGCATAGCAATTTAAAAAAATGTATAAAAGACCTTTGTTAAGTATCTGTTAGAGACAAGATGGTTAGTAGTAGGTTTTGTTGTTGGTATACATGTAATTACGCTAATAGTTGGTATGACTCTGAAACGTCAGATTGCCCCAGTTAATATAGCATCTTGCATAAAAATTAATAAAGGTATTAAAAATCCCTAAGTTGCCATCACGAAGAATGTGTGAAGGTGTTTCAGTTTAATTAGCTTAACTTATGCAATTAGATTAAAAAATTTAACTGAAAACCTGTTTTATTTAGCAGGAAGCAATCAAAATCATTGTTGATGGCTAAATGCAAACGTGCAGGTATCGTTCGAGCTACTGCTATAACTGGCGGATCTTTAATGGCAATTACCAGTGGTATGATATCGGTCTCATTTCTTTTTTAATCTTACTTCACAATTTAATATTACTGGACATGGTAATTTAGTGTTTTTTTTTTCTCTTTGGGCAGAACCAAAAAGTCTCTCTTGAAGGAGACAAATCAGACCCAAGAAGCAGGGTTTGGTGGCGTTAAGATTTATCTTCTGATTGACTTCATTTTAGATATATGAACTGAAGAACATACAAATGATCACCTCTACAATATCTTTTTTAACTTGTCACTCTATTAATAAAAGTATATAGGATCAAAATTAAAAACATGTAATGCTTAATGTATGTATTATCAAAATCTCATGTCTTAGTTAATTATTTTTAACTATCTCTAGATAATATACATATACTATTTTTCTAGTGTAACAAATTTTATTTTATTTTTGAGCGTACTCTATCCCATTGGCGTTTTAATGGCAGTCTTTATATTATGGTTTACTATTCATTTTCCAGTTGTGTTATCTGGTGATAAGGTTGTTGAGCAATGAATGGTTTGTACGTAATTTTAAAATAATATTGGGTTTGGCTCTTACCAATTTTGCAGGTATTAGGGTAATCATTATTATTTCGTGGGTGCTTTCTATATGCTAAGAATATTTAAGTTGTTAGGAGTTAAAATGGTTTAGTTCGCTTATATTCCATTAGTAATAAATCAAAAATCAAAATCAAATTGTAAAAATCTCGCAAATACATTCAAGTTTAATAGATTTCTTATTTTTGATCAAACAAGTAAAACCATTTAGTGAATGTTAATTTGTTTGCACATTATTAGATAATAATACATAATTTAAAATTTTAGAAAATATCCCGTGCGTGCACGGGTCTTATAACTAGTATGGTGGACAGAGTACTCTGATATATTAACAATGTTTCAGGTTCAAAATCAAACGTCTTAGCGGTGGACACAGAAACGATAACAATGATTTCCCAAATAGGCAATGTAGAGTCCAGTCCATCTTCCTTCCGTGAATATGTTGTGTCCTCTTACATTGCTTCGTCCTTTGCTAAGACGTTTTCGCTTTAGATAAACTGAACATATAAAAACCTTGTTCGTTTTGTTTACGTTTAGCTAAAGCATAAATATGAAGCCATGGACTTGTTACTTGTATTGGATTTTAAAAATAAAACCTAAAACCGTGAGATCTTTTATAAGGCTCTATTTGCTTATCCAAAAAGTTCAAACTATTTAACTTCTTATTAGTGGGCTCTTGAGTACTGCTAGTGCTAGCATCTAGGGAATCCCGTACATGGTAAATGGGCCTCATGCCCTCATCAAATGCAAAAAACGTCTATGACTATCAGGGGTGTTGATCGGTTCGGGATTCGATTATTTTGATTTTTTTTTGTATAACCGAAAACCGAATCAAATTCAAATTAAATTGAACTGAACCGAAAATCAAACCGCAGAACAGAAAAACCGAAACCGGACCGAATAAAATTTAAATTTAATTTTATATATTTTTAAATTTAATTATATAGATATTTAACAAAAAAATTATTGCAAGCTTAAAAAATGTTTTTTTATATTAGAATAAAATTTGACTTTTTTATATATATAAATATATAAAAATTATACTCCCTCCGTCTCATTTTTATTATCCACGTTTCCTTTTTGGGATGTTCTAATTTAATTTTCCACTATTAAAAATAGATATGGAAGTTTAATCAAGTTTACTATATTACCCTTGTTTGAAACTTTTATTACAAACTTCAAAGAATAGTTTAATTAATTAGCTAAGGGTAAAACTGTCATTCTGTCAAAAAGTAAGAAAGAGAAAGCAGTAATAAATGCATTTTTCTTAAACTGTGTGTTTTTTGTCGGGTTTTTTTGTCGAGGCACAATAATTTTGATACGGAGGTAGATATATTTAATATGAATTTGGTTTTCGGTTCGGTTTAGATTACCAAAATCATATCCAAACCGAACCCGAATATTTAATTCCGCTCGGTTTGGTTTTGACAAATTCGGTTTGGTTAGGTTTTTTTCGATTCGGTTTAATAACCGAACAATGCACACCCCTAACTACAATCCTGACTTGTTTTCATCTATGTTGCATGGAAACGCCTCCAGGGTGCTGTCTCCCATCCCGGAAACGTTTCGGAAACGGGAAACGGCTGGAAACGCGCCGGAAACGTTTCTGAGAAAAGGGAAACGTTTCATGTGGAGAGGAAACAGCAAGGGTTGAGAAAGAAACGGCTGAGAAACGTTTCTGAGATTTTTATCACGTTTCTGGGCCTAATGTTGAGACAAAAAGTCATAATTGTTTCTGGGCCTCGATAGTGGATACATTATAATATTATATATGGGCCAATAAACCCTTCTTTACAATACTTAAACCGTTTCCTCCCAAAGTCGAGTTTCGTCTCATCACGTCTGTCCCTAAGTCGATTGTGTCATCCTTGCCTCCTTGGTTCTCGATTCTAAATCACCCCAGGTATCAAACTAATGATTTAATGAACTATGAATGTATGAATATGATTATGTGTTGAGTTGTAAATTGTAATATACTAATATCATAATCATAATATGTATATGTTCATCTCTTTGTTTTTTCAGTAGAGAAACAATAAGTTTTGTTGTGTTTCAGTTATAAACATGCTATGTATTTGTTGTTGCAATACTTTATATAAGAAATTATAACATGTATATGCACATAATATAGTCAACTGATAAGTAACAAAAGCACTATGCTTATAGCCATATAACTTGCATACTTAGAGCGGAGGGAGTGGTCGGCTGTTAGCCTGGCGCCAAGCCTTGGCGTGAAAAAAGGCCATGGCGCACCACTCCCAGCCTGGCGCCAAGCCTTCTAGCGCCATGGCTAACAGCCCACGCAAATTTTTTTTTTTTTAAGTATCCATTGGAGGACCGTTGGGGGGAGCGGTTTTTCAAAAAAATACTCCCAAAACCCTAATTTTACCCCTTTAAAAATCCTATAAATACCCCCTTATTATTTCATACTTCACACACACTTTTAATACATCTTCTACATCAATACTTCTCTTTTTTCTTTCAAATATGGATCAAAATAATCTCAACGATTTCGACCCAACCGACACATACGATCATTATGATGCGATCTTTCAACCCGACTATGATCAATATATGTGAGATTATGAGTCGTATCAACATTATGTGGGTTTGTGTGAGCAAGAAGCCGGGGGTTCGAGTGATGGTCCAAAAAGGAGGAGGACATATATATTTCGTGAACGAGAAGAGGCGGAACAAAGGCTAATCGACGACTATTTTGGTGACGACGAGTATGAACCGAAATATCCTGAAGAAAAGTTTAGGCGCAGGTATCGTATGAGTTCTACACTTTTTAATAAAATACTCAACGATATCTTAAGTTATAATGTGCAACCCCTGCCTGAGTACTTTAGGTATTTTAGAGTACGGATCGATGCGATCGGTCGTAATAGTATTGGTCCTATTTTAAAGTGCACATCCGCCATACGCCAAATGGCATACGGCACTGCACCTGATGCATTTGATGAGTATTTGCAAATTGCTGAACGTACTTCACGAGAATGCTTAGATCACTTTACTAAATGCATTCACGTTTTATATCATAATAATTTTTTAAGAAGGCCAACTGCAACTGATATTCAAAAAACATATCAATTGCACGAAGAAAAACATGGACTCCCGGGAATGCTCGGGAGTATCGATTGTATGCATTGGGATTGGAAAAATTGCCCAAAGGCCTTACATGGGCAGTTCAAAAGGAGTACTCATAAATACCCAACTCTTATGTTAGAAGCTGTTGCTGATCAAAAATTGTGGATTTGGCATGCATATTTTGGGGTTCCTGGTGCGAATAATGATTTAAATGTGTTATATGGTTCCCCATTATTTGATGATGAAATTGCTGATATAGCTCCAGAGTGTCCGTTTGTTGTAAACGGGCATACATATAGGAAAGGTTACTATTTAGCCGACGGTATTTATCCAGCATGGTCTACGTTTGTCAAAACGTTTTCTGTTGCAAGGGATGAAAAATCCTTGAAGTTTAAGAGAGTTCAAGAAGCTGCAAGAAAAGATATTGAACGGGCATTCGGAGTCCTACAAGGTCGTTGGGGTATTATACGACAACCCGCGCGTGCAATGCAAATCAACACCCTCAAGAGAATCATGTATTGTTGTATAATTTTACATAACATGATATTGGAAGACGAGGGATTTGAAGTTAACTTCAGAGATATGTTCGTGAATCCAGCACCGAACATTGTTAGAGACTGGGTCGAAAGATGTGACTTACATGTTAGGAAGACAAAAGAACTACGCGATAGGAAAACACACACCGATCTTCGACAAGACCTTATGGAGCATCTATGGAATAATGATGATGAGTAGTTTGTGTTTTTATTTATGTAATGTTTAATAATGTTTAAGTTTTATGTAATTTTTAAGTTTTATGTAATGTTTAATATGTTTTAATTGAATAAAATTTAATTTGAGTTTATTTAAAAAAAAATAAAAAAATTAAAAAAAAATAAAAAAAAAATGCTATGGCACCAGAATTCTGGTGCCAAACCAATGCCACTTGAATTTCTTGGTGCCATTGCATTTTGGTGCCAAAACTCCCTTTTGCTGACGTGACACCACTTTTTGAGTTTGGCACCACCACTCCCAGTGCTCTAACGTTTTTAAGCCGTGACTTAAAGCAGCACGCAACTTGAAAATATTTATATATTTCTATATTCGTATTATATTTCATATATATCGAGTTTAAAAAAATGTTATACATAATGAATAAAGTTAATAAGCTATTATTGAATTTAATCTGCTTCATTTCTTTTAAAAAAAAACCTTTTTTGTCAGAGATTAATTGAAAAACGCGTGGAATTTATATTTTTCTGGAATTGAATGCATTTAATCTCACGTCAGGCCTAGAATCTCGCCTTGTAATAATTAGTAGCGTGGATGGTCAGCCTCACGCATTTAGCACATCTATAGAGGCTTTTTAAAATATGATTATACATGATATATGCTTTCATGCTTAGGTTTCATCCATCAAGAACTTGACTCCCCATAGTTGCAAAAGAAAATGTGTCACAATAAGTAAGAAAAAGCAAAATCTATATCTTATTACGTGCCTTTTCTTCTCTTTTTAAATTGTTGCGTTTGGTTGAAGGCTTAAATATAAAAAATAGTCACGAAATCTAAATGAAATAAAACTTTTATATATAAACAATGTTTGAAGATCTAGTTTTCATGCCTAAACCAACAAACTTAATTGGGTCTAAACTTGTGGACATACACAAATACTCATTGTTATGTATTCAGGTTTCGAAATAACTACCTAAACCAGGATTTGGTAAGATGAGCTAAAAGCGAATACACTAAGTATCCAACTATAATTGAATAATCATAAATATCAATCCTTGAGGTAAAAAACAAACCGGAAAAGAAACCAAAAGTTCTTATAAGATGTCTAGATCGCCGCTTCACAAATAAAAAAAATTGACTATAAATGTCGATGTTAAAAGAAGACAACGTGCAAAAACATTCTCAAAGACAAGGGGTTACCATCAACATTTTTTTCAACATATTTCCATGATGACCGTCACTACACAAATTCAAACCAAAGTTCTACCAACCCGAAACTTGCAAAAAGAAAAAGTAAAAATAATGTTTAATAGGTAACTTACAACGATGCCTTCAATACATTGAGGAAGAACATTCACCACTCCATTATAACGTTTGGGAGGTAGATTCATCTTTTTTATCTTCATGTCATGTACCAGTTATTAATTCATGCGCCACTGCTTTGAGCTTGACCCTGTCAAGTTTAACTTTTAAAACGGAGAAAGATGTAACTAATAAATCTTTTGAACAAACAAATATGATTAATAATTCATCCGATTATATAGGATCAGTTCTTCTGTGGGAGTATGCCAGTTGAAGTTATTTTGGATGACGCTCTCCTCTTTTGATGTAAATATCATGGATTTGGCCTCTTAAAGATATTGCTATAGGCTGAGACGATAGTAGAGTTAATGGAAGTATTCGCTTCTCGTAGTTTTGAGCAAGTTCTTTCTCTCAACGGTGCACAGTTTGCGTTGTATTCAACCATTGGTATTTAAATGATTTTGTCGGTTCTAGCTGTTTTATTTTTCTTTCACGCACTTTCTAAAACAATTTTATTCTAGGTTACCAGCCTTATGTAGACATGGAGCTAAGAAGCATTTAGATAGTGTAAGCCTACTTATACAACTGAAGATTGAATCCATACTGTATTTTCTAATCAAGAGGAAAATGCTTCTTGTCAAGTAATCATGGGCTCTTCTACAGTTATAAGTGTCGGTGTTACACCGTTATGTAGATAAAATAAATGATTGATATAAAAAATAATGTACCTGCATTAATTTATAACATGGTGGAACTATCGATTCATATGATTAAGAGCAATACTCCATGGTACTCATAGTTGATCAATGATAATGGTTGGATCAGGGGTGATGATTGTATGTGCTGAAAAATTAACATGCTTACCCATCAGGTTGCCTCTAATCCTCCCCTCTTTGGCCTTGAGCCTACTACCTATGGATTTGATATGACGACCTAAACGTTGTGTCGCCTGAGAGATGGACAAAATCCTATCCAAAGGGAGTATAACAATACTACAATCTGTTTATAATTTAGAAAATATGGAAGAATTATGTTATACCCTTCAGACTGGTGTGAGCTCATTATTCAAAATACGCACCAACCTGAAAACGGGCAGCAAAAGTCCTCATGATCCAGTTGAGGGCAACTTGATTGATTAGCAAGCAAGGAGTATGATGAAGTTTGTTCACACTGTGAGTTTTGACCAGAATGATTAGAAACACTATAAGCGGTACTAACATCATTAGTACTGCTGGTGTTCTCAGAGACAAATGCTACATTTTGCGTACTAGAGGATGATGCAGTAGAGCCTTTTACATCATTCTTAAAGACTCTTAGATTATTATACAGATCATCAAAGTTGAGACTGTCTACTCCTGGTTTGGTCCTCATAATTAAGAAAACTTGAGACCAGGCAAAAGGTAGAGATCTAAGGAATTTCTGATTTGCATCCTTAGTGGATACACCTGCTCCATGAATCTCTAATTGACTCAGAAGACTTTGGAACCTGTCATAGCCTTTATGAAGCCCTTCTGAGTTTGATACAGAGAATCCTTCAAACTGTTGCTTTAAGATATACTTCTGCATCTTCTTTGATTCGTCATTTCCACCAAATCTAGATTTGATGGCATCCCACATCTCTTTTGCATCAGTCATCTTATGAAATTTAGCAAGATGATCTTCTGGTAGAGCCATAAGCAAAGTGGTCCTTGCTTTTCTTTCTCTTTCTCTGGCTACAATTTCTTCTGCAGTTCTTGGAGGCAGAACCTTGATTTGTCCTTGTGTATCTGTGGTGATTGATACAGGACCATTTCCATTTTGTATAACCTCCCAGATAGGATAGTCTGTATGGGCTAAATAATGTTCCATTTTCATGGCCCATATGTCATATTCTCCCTTTTTGAGAATAGGAAGTTTGATGGTTGAAACTGTATGAGGAGTTTGTTGTGTTAGTGTTTGTGATGATGATGGTGGAGGTGGTGGTGGTGGAATTTCATCTTGTGATCCAGACATGTTTAGTTTTGTAGGATGGAGATGTATAACTGGTTTTGTTTGTTCTTCTTACTCAGAGTTTCTCACAGGCTCTGATACCACTTGTGAGTCCCTAACTGAATAGATCTTTGTAGCCTACTAAGGGTGATAGCCAACTTGTATAAATACAGTTTGACTATATAGAAACACTGACTATGAATACTATGTGCTAATGCGGAATCTTAACACAAGTACTAAGAAGAACAATGAAAAACTAAATAATGATTTCTATTAATCTGCTTTGAGTGATTACAGATTACTAACTATGAGATATGATTGTATGAGATGTATATTGAACTGATATCTCTAACTATGCCGTGAGGGATCCTTTTATAAACCAAGGATAAACCCTAACAGACTTACAAAACGCGTAAAAGATAATACATATCTTTTCCTAGAATATCTCATACATATCTCTTAAACGGTACTAACTAATTTCAACTAACGGTACTAACTAACTGATCAGTACTTAACACTTTGTACTGTCAGTACTAATTATAACTATCGGTACTAACTATTATTACTAACGGTACTAAGTTAGGAAAACATAATTCCCAACAATCCTCCCTTAAACATGAATGTTGAACTCTTTTAACTTCATGTTTCTTCAGGTTTATCTTCTTAAATTCATAGAGGATGTATCCAAACACTTTAACATATCTTGATCTTTAAACACTATCCATCTTCAACAGCAACTTTGTCTTCTCAGCAACACAGCAACATCTTTTCAGCAACAATCCAACTAAGTTGGCTTTGTAGTTTTTGGCAAACTACCAGCCATAAACGGATTTGATGTTCCTTTACCAGTAGCCGTTTGCTCTGGGATAGTTAACTCTTTATTTCAAAAATATGGTGAGTTAATTACCATACAGTTTTTGGTAAACTGTCAACCATCAACGGAATTGATTTGTCTTTACCAAATACCGTTTGCTTTTGGACTAGCCAATGCTTCATTGCCATAACATGGTGCATTGATAAACCATATAGTTTTTAGCAAACTATCAGCTATCAACAGATTTGAGTAGTCTTTACCAAGAACTGTTTGATCTTGGACTAGCCAACTCTTCACCATGAAGCAAGGTGAGTTGAAAACCCTACAATTTTTGGTAAATTGTCAACCATAAACGGATTTGAGAAGTCTTTACCACAAGCCGTTTGCTTATGGACTAGCCAGTTCTTATGCCTGTTAAGCATGGTGAACTGATGACCATTTGTTGTGTGGTGGTTAGCCAACACTCAAACCCTTCTCAATTCCATTCACAACATCATTCTTCATCTATCTGTTGCTTAATAAATCTTATCAAATCAAGAGCAACAGAACTTTCTCTTTCAACTTCCAAACCAAGATCAAGCATCCTTTGCAATAAATCTTTTGA